>DWHO01001806.1:0-14497 GCA_018247575.1 Eurytides lysithous rurik | reverse complement strand
GGTTAACGAGGGAGGAAGTGAAGGGATAGGTCACCGGCCACCTCACTCACCGGACGAAATGCGGAAACTAAAACACTTCCATTCTACGCCGATTTTCTTTGTACTTATTCGGTTTGAGCCGGCTCATTCGGCAACGGGAGCAGCTGCGTGGTTCTACCACCGTAAAAGTTGCATGTCCATTGGCTTCGGCGTCGCAAAATTTGGGGTGGATTCCCGCCCGCGTAAATATGTTTTATTAAGCACGGATGATTTTTCTGAAGACAAAATATTTTATTATGTTATGATTCTAAATCTGTATTTGTCAAATGTACACGTAGACTTGAAATTGATATAAAGAAATGTTACTTTTTAATTTAGTCAACTAACTAGTTTGCATGCTAAAGGATTAAATTTTTAATATCGATCTGCAGATACTCAAGGTTGGGGTGTCTCGCCGCGTGGTGCCGGCTACCTCTTCGGCTCTGACGTCGTCGCACAATTCAATGTGTCCAATGACATTGACATGATTTGCCGTGCCCACCAGCTAGTTATGGAAGGCTATAAATGGCACTTTAATGAAACTGTATTGACTGTATGGTCCGCACCCAACTATTGCTACAGGTTTGTTTTTATTTGGTTTTCTAAACGACAAAGATAGTAGCTATTACTTGATTGTACTATTTTATGTGAATTAGATGGTTCCTTTGATAATTAGTTACCCCTGAAAAGATTGGTCTCTTCATCTCACCTAACAAATATAATACATATTTACAATTCACATATGTTAGTTTTCGCATCAAAACACACAAACATCACATCAACAGAGTTTGTAAAATTGAGTATCATTTACTTCACCAAACAGAAAATACTTCACTTTCCAAATGTGCCAAATACCATGTTCCAATCATAAAACTGTTTATTAAATTTAAAACAAACTGAAATATCAGAAAGTTTATCTTGTGTTTATAATATATGAAATTTTAAGTAATTGATTGAATATAGGAACATGTTATAAAATTTTATTCAGAAATAGAATGGAATATAATTCCTAATTCTTTACACAGATGTGGCAATGTAGCAGCAATTTTAGAACTAAATGAAAATCTTCAGCGTGAGTTTACCATATTTGAAGCTGCACCCCAGGAATCTAGAGGTGTACCTTCAAAGAAACCTCAAGCAGACTACTTTTTATAATGTTCCATACAATAGACATTAGGTGGATGGAATGAACAAAGCCTAGTATTACAGTTTTAATGCAGTGAATGTTTGTGAAGTTCAGTTCATTGTGATGTTAAGACTGCTAATAGTGTCCATTTTGAATTTGTTTATAATAAGTCTAATATTTTATGTGTTTATGTTCAATAATTAATTATTTGTGAGCAATTACATAATTATTTGTAAGTACTCAACACCAATTCAAAAGTAAGTTTTCCCCCTTTTACCTCATTATTTTGAAATCACAAAATTATTAAATAATGTTGTAATGAATTCTATTCAATCTTACTCAATTTGCTCCTTCGTAAAAATTATAACTGATGCACCAAACCAAATGTAACTTAATAGATTTAATAATGATTATTGTATAAACAATTTTAGTATGTTAGGTGAAAACAGATTTGTAAAGCATTGTGAATATTATCACTGCCATAATCTTAATATTTCATTGTAAGGTACCAAGTAATGTGCTACTGCATATGATGCATTGTTTGATTTGAAATTATGCATATAATATTTCATGAGAATGTTGTACTACTTATCCTTATAAGTCAGTTTACAGTTGCAATTCTTTCCTCATATAATTTGTTTAAATCTCTAATGTAACAATAATAGAAACAAATTTGACAACCAATCTGTTGGCGTTACACAAACTCCTTTAGTACAAAATAGAGATATTATTATAAACAAATCTGAATTGTTCTTTGATCTTCTTGGTGTGCAAAAACAATTATTGCCTATTTCGAACTATGCATTGAAAACTTCCATATCTTATTCAAGTGTTACCATCAAATCTTGTTTAAGGAAGCTTACCTCCGCAAGCAATCTCTACTGCGTTATAAATGTTACAATTGCATCATTGTCTTTTCAGCAGGCTTAAACTTCATAAATTTTCAAATTTGTGCTGGAATAATATCCAGATCCATTTAAACTTAATGGATATAAACAATATTGCATGTTGTTGCTAATGTTGGCTCACCATTAAAAAAGTCTTTCAAATTCCGTGAATACAGACAGATAATAAAAGTTAATACTGCCTTTGAAGAAACATATGAATGTAACAGGATAAGATATTAACTATTCTTTATCAACATTTAAAAAAATTAATGTTCAAAAAAACAATATGATGAGGCATACATGATTTTCTATTGAATTTATAATGTAATGTTTAAAATTATAAATGATCATTTAAGTTATAAATAAGATTGGTGTAGTAGATTTTTGTAGATTTGAATAAATGGTTCTTGTAGTGTGTGCGATCTTACTAGGGGCTTTGTTAATTTTGCTTTATCTTGTTCCGTAATAAGACAACTTACATGAATTTAGTTTGTGATTCTTAACATTTCATATATTTATGTAATTTCACATATTAAAGTCGCATTATCAATTTAAAAGTTTATATACTTTCTAAATTCTTATCTATTGTGAATTTATAATTGAAGCTTAGATTGACATTAAGGAAAATAGATTTCAATAAGCTAAATTAAATGTAATGCATATTAAGATTAAAATAATAATTTATTACCTAAACTTAGGTGTAGCATCTCAACCGTTCAGTCTCTTCATATAAAATAGCAATGTAATAATAATGTTTCCTCCTAAATTATAGGTCTCTTGACTTTTAATATTAATTTTATTTAGAAATTCTACTAAAAGTATGCAAGTATTTTGATACTTGCACAAACTGCCAAACTTAACATATTTTTTTTCTACATATGATCTCGGAGAAAAAAATCTATTTATTGATAGACATTTCATAAGAACTATTGGAAAATGTACAGTTTTGCATACCAACAGACAGGGCAAAAAGCCATTATTAAATATGAAAAATTATTAGCATATTAGAAAGGTCAATATTTAATTATGAATACTCCATTTCCTAAATGAAAGAAATTTTATTAAAATAGTTTGTTGTAATTTGTGGTTTGCTTTATTCTGGGGTAAATCAGTGATTTCAAGTTTCATTTTTATATTATAATAAATAAATACAAAATGACAATCATTATGTCTTTTATTTCAACAAAATTGTAATAAACTCACATTAATCTATAAATATATCCATTTGTTGATTTGATTTGTATATTGTTATATAATACATTATATTGAGGTAGTGTGCAATCATACTATTGCTTCGAACTATTTAAATTTCTTTACATATGTCTATTAATATATCACTACATTTTGTTGACACTTTGATATTTGCAATGTCATCTGCTCTTGTGGGTCCAATGTTTAAAATTGCAACTTCTTTCATTTCCTCTTTAGCTTGCAATAGTATTCTGTAACTTGAATACACAGTCAGACTGGAACCCAAAACAAATATTGCATCACTTTGACTAACCTCTTGACGGACTTGTTCCACTCTGTATTTAGGAACATTATCACCAAAGAACACTATATCAGGCTTCATAGGTCCGTCACAATGGGGACATAACGGTACTTTAAATGTGTCAATTTGATCCTGAAAGAAGCATTATTTTAATCATGTCATTGTGTGTAATCACAAAGTGTGGCTGACATGCAGTATTCAAGCAGCACAGTTCCTGTCCTTTAGTTTATTTCTTAACCAAAAACTTATACATAGATTGGGTGAAACAGATCACTTCTATTTTTGTTTGTCTACATGTGGCAGCCATACCTTAAGGTGAATAGAATCTTTGCTAACTGAGCAGTCAATGTCTAATAAATAACCCTCTTATTTGAGTCCTAAAATTAATTTTATTCTTTTTAAATATCTACGATATTACTTGTTGATACTTACTTTTGACAACTCAACATCACCATCTGGCCTTATCATTGTTATATTGCTCTCCATGTCTTGATTTTCTTTCATCATCTTTTCTTGTAATTCTGACCTGTTGACTTCATAAGGACATTTCAAACATTTAACTACATATCCAGATCCATGAAGTTCTATAATGTTATCCGAACCAGCTTTGTGGTGCAACCTATCAACATTTTGAGTCACTATTGCAGTAACTTTTTGTGCCTAGAAACCAGAAGAAAAAAATAATGTGTACATCTCTTTTTTCTGGTATAAAAATTTGGAGCTAGCATTAACATAATTTTATATTTAATAAAATATGATATAAATAAAAAGTTTAACCGATATTAAGGTCAAGCCAACTAATTAAGAACCATTCATTGTCATAATTGTTATAATATTATAAGATGTAAGAGTTGTTGAATCAAAAAAGTTAAGTAAAAATTAGCTTTTCTTGTACATAGTTATTGCTTACCTTTTCTAAATCCCTTATAGCATAATGTGTGGCATTTGGTTTAATTGAACTGAATCTTGGCCATCCAACAAAATTCCTTGCCCAATATCTTTGCCTGACCTTAGGATGTTTTATAAAATCTTGATATTGTACTGGTTTATGATTACTTCTTGCATATAAACCAACTTCTTCAGAGCGATAATCAGGTATCCCTTAAAATAAAACAAGTTGAAAGCTAAATTTGTTGAGAATAGCTATTGAATGGCATACAAACAAATCACTTTTTTCATTTATGCGATTTACTAATAAGAGTTATAAATATTATCTTTTAAAATTAAATACATTTGCCGTTCATCCTTATCCTTATATAACTATTTATATGCCTTACAAAAGTTATTTATACGTAATAATAATAAACATGAAAATATGTAAATAAAAAATGTTATTACGTGATTGTGAAATCCACCTACGAACCAGATTCTGTAGAAATGCCAGCACCAGTGAGTACCAAGATTCTCTGATGTCTTTTTATGAATAAACGAATTGCGTCATAATCTTTTTCGTCTGGTGGTTTATATGCTGGTACAAAAGTTGTCTGTCTCCTAGACAATTTTAATGGTAGTATTCGCTTAAGCATTATAACAACTTAGTTTATTAAAGTAATGATAATTGCCTGTAGCAAGAAGATTTATAATAAAATATTTTTTTTAATGTATACAAAAAGTTTTATGCATAAAATTAAAATTTAGTTTTTACTTCCGTTTTCAATACACCAAGATGACATTGACATTAAACCTTGTTTTATACGACAATTAGACAAGTGAACTTCAGGGGTGCCAGTAGAAAATTTAGTTTTGTACCGCTTTGAAATTTAACAAAATAAAATTTTATTATACAAACTACATTTTTGTTGTCTGTTCTCTCTTCTTTAAGACAGAAATAACTGATATTAAATACAATTAGTAACTTGTTGCCGTTTTAATATTTACCAGTACCAACCGGTACTAATCTGTAAAATTCCTTAGAATAATCCCCATGATGTAGACATTAAAAAATTAAGAGGCGAAACGTTTCTTGACAGAGCCAGTACATCAAGTTTACAGAAAGAGATTGAGCATTGATGAGTCCAGCAGCTAAAAAATTAAACAATGAGATTTAATGCGAGATCTAAATATTTGTAAATACATATAATCTTTTAGGTATTATCTTAGATAACAATCTTACATTAAAAGTCATATAAAAACTATAACTAATATGTAAGGTTCGATGTAGGTACATTTTTGGTTACTCTTTAACTTTACTTTTATTACCTAAGTAAACGATTGTGGCGTACTGGACGTCTATAACATCTTGCACGACGAAACATCGAACAGGTCAACTCTGAAAAGAGCAGTTTGTATGACGTTCGTCCTCAACTTCAATAGATTTAATTCTTCAATAATTTTCCAGCTTCTAATTATCTTCAATTTTCATCAAGACGCAGCGAAGAATATGACACAAAACGAAGAAATTGCGTATATCTTTACCCGAGGTAAAGACACCCGAGGGCCGAGGGAAGCTATGGAGAGAAATGCAACGATGCCGGCACGCAACGCATGTCTATTATGTCGGGCGGACTGAGGTGTATGTGGGGGACGTGACGGCGCTCGAGCGGTCCATGCGAAGTGAACCTAAACTGCATGGTTGATAATATATATACTGTTTTTAATTGGTTTTCTGTTTTCTAATAATTTTGTATATAAGTAGGAACAAACAGCAAAATAAATATACATACACAAGGAGTCAACATTAATATACTTCTGACATATATACCTCCAAACGATCAGTGCAAAGACAGATGACAACCGTAACACGCGTATATCGCATTACTTTACTTAAATTTTACGTGTACTAATTTGATTTTAAATGCAAAATTTTACTGAAAATTCTGTAATTTTTGTGCTCAACATCTACAGTGGACTGATTCAACTGGGACCGTACACAATACCATGATGCTCGTTACTTCTCGATTATCACCCCTTAGACGTATCTTTAGCAGTGTCGAGAATTTATTCTATTAAAACATTGTCAAATGTATGCTTTGCACACATTCCCGAAGTCACTTAAAGTTTTCATTTTTTATGAAAAAAATTTACGGAACGAGCAAATCTGATGAATTGCGACATCTCTGTCTTTCACTCTCTTTGACATTTCGCACCAATATACAGCTTTTTCATCAAGTCAATAATAAGATATATTCTTCAAGTCTTAGATTATCAATAAAATTTCTGTTCCCACATCAAACCTCGCTTCCAATGTGGCAAGAGGAGCGCACAGTATCTTAAGAAAAATCAGGACCATACGTGGAAACCGGGCCATATTTGGTGAGGCAACGGAACAGCAGGTTCCTTATGATGGGACTTTGAAATAAGGATTATCGATATCCTAATAGTTCTGGTACATAGAAGCAAAAACGCACTGTCACCTGACGTCTCTAGAAGAGATAACCGTGAAGGACATAAAACCCGTCCTTAGTCAGTGACTGGACAGGTAACAAAGCACCTTTATCTACTAGAAACCACTCCAGGCTTCATACCACATTAAACTCACCCAGTGGAAAGTCTCACTGCGACTACTTTGCTAAAGATGTAGTATCTTAATATGTGTTGGAGGAGGTGCTGTTGTAACGCACGATATCTCATTCCTGTCGTGATATGGATGACGAGAAGAACCTATGCCTTTTGTGATAACATTTTGACCAGGAGGAAGAAAATTGGGGATGCGACTGACGGTTAAATTTCAAGCGTTTGTACCTTGCAAATCAACCAGAAAACAGGAGTCTGGCCTAGAAGTGGAACCTTCTCTTTTAATAGAGAATCTTGCGACTGATGTGAAGTTATTTACAATGTATACAGCATTGTAAATAACTTCACTTATGGTTAGTGAAAAGTATTGAGTTAATAGAATCGTCATCCGAAAATGATCCTTGAGGAAGGCCTGACAGACCAGGCGTGGAATATTGTATTCTTTGTGAGTTCTTAGTGGTAAGGTACCGTTTCTTCCCTTCATGTTGTTGTATTTTCCATACTGTGTGAATTTAAAATTTAAATAAACAGTAAATAAAAAAATTTAGCAAAAAATTTATTTATTCATATGAGCATATCTTTTAATTTTAGCGCCATTCGTCTAGAGAACCACGCGACGCCACGTAATAAATCGATAACCAGGCAATATACGCGATAATATTGAATCCAGCGAACTATATTACAAAAATGACGAAGGAAGTTATGGTTTACTGTCACATTTGTCAATTAAGGCACAAGCACAAATGTCATACGATAAAACATTAAATAGGTTAGATTATCGCTAATCGAAAATGACTTTATATAAATTGAGGTCCGCTCCTATGGTCATTCTTGAAGATAATTACAATAATAATGTTTTACCATTATTAAAAAGTATACTGCCAGAAAATCTTCACATAAATGTTTTCTGTTATGAACAACCTGTGAGTTTGTGGGAAAATTTTTTTCGTCAACAATCTGTTACATTCCATCAGGAATTAATTGAAGAAAAATTTTATGAATATGTTAATACACATTGCTGTATTTTCATTGACTCTTTCAATCAGATGGTGTTGCAGTTGGGTTGGCACAAAAGTTTAAGACTCATTAAAAGGCTCCAAGAGAATAAAAATGTAAAAAAAGTATTAGTAGTCTTACATAAAGATTGTCTACTTGTACAGTCAAAAATAGAAAAACATTTAAAACATATATCAAATGCTACTGTATCATTTAATGATACAAATTTATATCAAATTTCAGTACAGCTTAAAATAGGGAATAAGTTAATATTAAGCGAGGAAAAACTTCACTTTGACAATGTTGCATCTGTATTAAAATGTGAAAGAATAACTAAGGATGTGATCAAAGATGAGCCAGAAAAACCATCACCAGGAAATCTTTCAACTTTCAAAATAGAAGTTGATCAAACCCAGCAGTTGGAAAAGAATAAATTGAAACTTCCATATATGAGTAAAATCGATGAAGGCAAAGGTAAAGTTTACTATGAACCAGATGCTGTTGATGACTGGGATGATGAAGATCCAGATGATGATCTTGATATATAATAAAGGACTATTTCATGACATTTCTTTTATTCTTGTGATTAATACTATAAAATGCCATCTCTACTAAATTTTACAGCAGTCATTTTGTAAGGTGAACCAACACCACAGGAAATATTAAAGTGTAGTGTATTCATAGACAGATGCACTTATTCCTCCTCTGCTTTTATAGCCCAATAAAATATTTGACAAAACTAAAGAGATGAAAGTGGAAGCACTGACATTAAATATGACATTAACTACTGCTAGATGATGTTGACAATTAATAGGGAGTGACTTGTTTCTCAGATTAGCTTATAACATGCAATTAGGAGATTAACAAAAAAAAAACTTAGAATAGAATTTGAAATGGCCTGTGAGGCAACACCTACCACCGGGCCACAAAATGGTTTCTATGAAATATTCAGAAAGTCGTGTTTTTATGATTTCAGTTTTTTTGTAACTATTGTAGTCTTTTTAAACCTTAATATTTGAATAAGAAATGGATAACTTACAAGATCAATAAACAAATTTTGATTTTTTTTGATTGAAATTTTTTATCAAATTATCATCCTATGCAAGGTATTAACATAAAGAGGGACAATAAATTTGTATTGTTTCTTAGAGATAGATTAGGGCATTATTAGCTGATCACCTGATAAATTAGATTGTCTATAATCTGTCAAGGTCATTTTGCGGATATTTGGTATAATCGTGTCAATGAGGTTGGTTTAGTGCTTCTGTGCCTGATTTTTCGCTGGACGTGTATTCGTTCTATTAGACTACGAGAAATAACGAGGAACCGTACTTCTATCTGCAAACACTTATACTCCATGTCTTTCGGCAGTTAGTTGACATTATATTATAGACGTCGTTGACGAATTAGGCCGAGAGGGTGGGTATATTATTGTTAGGTGTTTGTTAAATTATTTCTGATATATGAACTCACGAAAGTCATATATATCATTCCATATGCGATTTATACATTTCAAACAGCGTAAGAGCGGTAGTGACGTAAGGTTTATCAGGTAAATTCACGATTACAAAGAGTTCACTTTTTATTAAATTTTCTATTATCTGTTACAATTTTGCGATTTTTTTGCACCGCCACGTAACTTACGACAATTACACAATATATTTAATAAAGTAGAATCCAAGTACGTGGAAGTTTAAATTTATTAATGACACCATAATTACATTACCATATTATCAACTCTTAAATTATCGTTCATAATTACTTACTCAATGATTAAATTTTCATGACTAACAAACAAAAAATAAAGAAAATGGGTAAATTATTACAACAGAGAATCTATTATAAAGCTCTCCGATCGCCACATAAATAGCTGTGAATAGAAAAATGATATTATGCTTCCACCATATATTATAAACAATATAAACGAAAAAAGTACCAGTCAATTCGCACTGAATTGAAATTTTAGATTACAACCCACACACACCTCATTTCATATGTGCAGTGTGGCTGAATATTTAATAAGAGGTAGGCGATATCGGAACACTAGCATTTTAAACGCATCAGCCACATCGGAACGCTGGCTTGCTATGCGCCAAAAATAATAAGCTCATCAATTAAAGACGATAATAAAGCTAACAAAATACAAATATGATAAAAATGATTTACAACCTAACAAAAATCCTTTCAGCTCATGTACAATATGCTTTGCACGATGAATGTTTGGGTAGATGATCATTAGCGGGCGTCGAAACGATACATATACACAAAGGAGAGAGAGGAGGCGGAGGCTGGGGCAGTTTACTCTCCCGACAGCTCTTTGAGCCGCTCTTCCCTCGGTCGCGCGCCGCCGAATATCGAGGACGCCTGGCTGGTCGACGCCAGAGAGTTCACCGGCTCCTTGACGGTCCTCGGCTCGAGCACCAGCTTCGGCCTGCCCGTGGTGTCTGCAACGAAACTCACGCATAAATATAGGCCCCGTGTATTTTACCCTTATCCACTTGAATGTCCATGATGTCCGGAAGTCGCGAATCGTTTTAGGCGGCAAAATTCCGCACGCAATAAACATCTATCGTACCAATAAATTGCATAACACGTTCCTCGATAAAAACGTTAGTAAACTACAAGTAAAATTTCAAAATAAAAAATACCTTTGTTTACGTCAGCGTATATAGAAGGGGTCAAAATGAAAATCTTTGTTTACACAATTTCCATTTTTGAAAATTGTGGTACTACGGTACAGTACCCTTGAAGTTGTTATCGCGCTAGATCGCGTTGCTTGCAATTGCTAATAAGCTGATAATAACAATTATGATGATAATGGTCAATTTATGTTTGCGGATTATTCCGTCTAATGATGCAAATGGTTAAACAAGTATTAGGAAAGGTCCATATTTGTCTAATAGAAAGTAATTGGTCATTTGTTTAAGTTTCCATTACACTTTGTAGGTCAGAAGTGTCAATTACCGATGCTTTAATCTCTGTTCGTTTGTGATTGTGATATTTATGTAAAACTGTTAACTGTGCAAAGTTAATACTGTAACAAATATTACATTATTTTTTTCTATTAGCATTCGTTATGCATTCTGTCAAAGATTTATGAACAGAATAATTTGAGTGCAACTCAAAAATATAGTTGGAAATGCGACTCCATAGCAAGAGCAAAGGATAATACGTATAAATTTTAAATTTCGTTTTTGTTACGTTTAATAGACAAAATCAGTGATCGCAATTGATAGTTTTATGAATAATTACTAGGGGTGTAATTATTTATGTTACACCAACTGTAACCTTTCGGGCTGGATTCCTTTGCCTTGGAATTGATCAAGCAGTGTTGATAATGGCATGGGATTGTCTCACCAGGCCTGGAGGGCGGCATGTCCTCGAAGGTGCGCCTCGGCTTGGCGGCTGGCGGCGGCGCGGCGCGTCCACCCATTCTGCCCCAATCTCCTCCGCGCGCCTCCTCGGCACCACGCCCACGCTCCGCCCACCGCTCGCCGGAGCCCGGGCCTGCGCCCCCCGATGAACCACCCCGTTCGCGGTCTATATATAATATAAATAACAATAGCTTAAACCAAAATGTGTATATTATTGGCAGGGTATTTCGACGAAACTAGTCGAATTCCAGATGGTAAGCGATAAGTCGGCCCTTAATAGCGCCACACAGAACCTGTTTGGCCCCCGCTGCTATAGTCACACAAGATTTAAGATCTTATATCTCTACTCCCAGTAAATGTGCTCGCAATATTGCTCACCAAACAATAACACAGTAATTACATTATATATTAGTCGAGTGGTAGAACAACTAGCAATGCCACATCAAAAAAAAAAAAAGTTACTGTTAGTATAAAGCGAAACCCTATAGAATGAAATAGATGGCATTTTTAAACACTTATTACAATAAAACTGATCAAAAATGCTCATTATACTATTTGAAGAGTACACATAGGAGCAAGATGTGTAACAACTATTGTGCTGTTTTTTCATTTGTTGTAAGTCACCAAAATGCTATACAAAATTTTCGAGCGTTTAAGAAATACAAAGCACAAGTTTGACACAGAAACACGTTAAACAAAATGAGAACATGCAGGTTTGACAATAGTGAAATATGGAGGTTATTTGTTAGATTCCAAAACTGACAATCAATTTGTTTGACATACACAACTAGTTAGCAAAAATGACGAAAAGCTTTACATGGAATATTAGATGAGGTAGAACAGTGATATGCAATTTGTGATTCCTTCAATGACTCTATGAATATTAGACTTAAAATTTGGAAGAAACAAGTTCACAGTTGATTCATTATATATTACATGCTACCAATATGCAATTATTTCGTGCAGATTTTCTATTGAAAGAAAATTTTGGCATATTCAAACATAATTTAGATATAGTACAAATTATTTTCTAGAACAAACAAAGTTGAAAACAAACCAAAATCTATGTATATGCAATATCAATGGTCTGGAAGTCTAAAGTACAAATATGGCATGTAAAAAAAAAATATTGTTCACATTTGAATGCTAAATGTACTACTAAATTTGATCATGCTGAAATTTACCGATTTCAATCCGAAAAAAAAAATGTTATGTGATATCAAAAATGCATCTAAATGTATTTATCATTTTTCTTGTGTTTAGCCCCTCCTTGCAATCCAAAGAATCGAAATATTTTTAACATCTGTGGAATTCAATTTCATTTTCACATTCAATATCATATATTTTAATTATCCAGGTGTAAAAATCTGTTTAATGGTAAATTGGATATATCTATGACTGTAATTAATACATCAAAAATTAATAAAACAGGACATTTCCGATTTAAGGTATTTATGGCTGCCATTGTATTGGTGCAGAATCACCATTAACCAAGAATTGAGTCACGATATTACAAAAAGACTAAGAAAATACTTGACTAATAATAAAAAAGTAAGACGGCCAGTAATTATACAAAAAAAAGCTTTATTCAGGAAGAAACCCATATATTTTTA
Organism: Eurytides lysithous rurik; assembly: GCA_018247575.1. Lineage (NCBI taxonomy): Eukaryota > Metazoa > Arthropoda > Insecta > Lepidoptera > Papilionidae > Eurytides > Eurytides lysithous. The sequence continues at coordinate 1,538 of DWHO01001806.1, read as the reverse complement.
AAAATGTATTATGGACATAAAAAGTTCGAAAGGTTCTTTGGAATTGCGATCTGAACCTAATTCATACAATCATCGTCATCAAGATGAATCATTTTGAATCATATAATTTAAAATATTTAAATCACTAAATTGCAACCCGCCAAATCCGTCATAATGAAAAATAACAAAATGGTAAAGTAGATAAACATTATATGGATACAAAGTGAATTGAATGAGTTGGTTGGATTAAAATACAAATTGAGTGACCTTTATTTTATGATCAATCTGCTCACCTGAACAGTTACAAAATCTACATATAGAGTCTTCTGGACCATTAATATTAATATAGGCTAAGATCAGACAATTTTTTCTCATAAATGAAGTATTTTTATTTTAATAAGTCACTTACTTACATACTTTAAGTTATGAATATTCAAAATCAACACTGAACACTGTTTAGGAATAGAAAACATGACACAATCCTGAAATCAATGTCTATGAGCAGTTAGGTTTATAGAATTTAATGAGAAATTAGTATGAATGACAACAATAAGAGAAGACTTGTATGAGAAGAGGGAAAACAACAAATATTTTGTAATACTTACTACTCATCAAAATTTGTTTCGATTACTCGGACTTTTTTGGCTATATTACATTAGAACTGTTATATCTGTATACAATTTCGCAGTGTCAGAATTTAACTGCCAGGACAAATCTTTTGCCACTTTTAAATTGAATTCTTAATATCTTTAAAATTCTAAAATTGAAGCATTAAGTTGAGGAACTATCAGTGGACATTTTTTCTGTGTTTTCAGCAGTAACAAGTCTTCCCTCGTTGGGTAGCGGTGTGTTAATAGTGTTACCATTTATGAACCCTCCACCCTGATGCCTGGGTCCCCTACGTTCGAGCGCGTCAAAGTGCTCGTACGTACCGCGACCCCCGCCGCCGGCCCCCTCCCTTCGGAAACCACCACCGCGGCCCCCGTCACGAGGTCCGTCGCGGCTGTCGCGGCCATCGCGCCTTCCGCGGTCGAATCCGCCACCCCTGTATAAAACGAAATGCCATCACTGTTCTCCATATTTCACTAAGAAAGCCTATGACAGGTGAAAAAAGTATTTTTTAAATTTTAAATTAGCCATTCAAATCAGCTTGCCATCCCTTTATATATGTCTTCTAAAAAACAATGTTAAGACGCTCAGTGCTGACCCAAAAAATCGTTCAATACAGCGATGCGATATTCCACGTTTAATACTATTTTTTTTTTTGACAAAACACATAAGTGTTGCCCCCACGGGCGACCCGACAGGAAAACACACCGGTGTGTTTTCCGCACTGAGAGACGCGATTTATTTCGAACACACATTCGTGTTAAGCCGCACGTGCGGTTCGGAATTTTTTCACACAACGGTTGTGTTTTAGCAGTGAATGTGTTAAACAATGGGTCAAGCCTGACTATACATGTTAAAGTAGAAACCACTGTATGCATACTGCTTTTTTTTTTTTTTTTTATGGATGAGGCTGACAAACGAGCAAGCGGCTCACCTGATGGTAAGTGACC
>DWHO01001805.1:0-14498 GCA_018247575.1 Eurytides lysithous rurik | reverse complement strand
CTACCATACAAGCCAAAAAGCCCGGCTTGCCCTACTAAGGAGTAAAATTTATAAATCTGAATTAGCCCATAATTCCCGAATAATTTATTTAAATTAGAGCGTTGTGGGATTTATGTGCTAATTAAGATTTATAAATTTAAAACACATAATATATTTAAGTTTTTCTTCCGTTACTGGTGTATAATGAAAGTAATGTAATATTTCCGTATATTTTTGGTCTTCCATATTATTTTTCAAGAACCTTATCAATTGAATTTGCAGCCAAGAGACAGATTCGCCCGTGTTGATTTTTAATCTTCTTGTTATTGATTCTTCTAGTGATTTCGGCTTATTATGTAGTTCAAAAACGCGTCAAAGAGGCCCAGGCCTATTTTCAAGTTATGTTTATATAATTTATTTAAATTTTTGACTTAGACCAATTTCAAAGTTAACATTAAATGAATTCCTGAACGTTGAAATTGTATAACGTTGAAATTACAACCACTTTACAAAGGTTAATTTTTGACGATATCGTAAAAACTACATTGAATAAATTTATTTTAAAATAATGTGGTGTGAAAGAAGTGATAAACTAATTTTCTTTTTATTTTGATTTAGACCAGTGTCATAAATAATTCAACTCAAATGAAAATGGATAAACCATCCTGATACGCGTTTATTTTTTTTTCTACTATATCCATCTAATTCACTGTAATATAGGATATAACTATCTACATTATAATATCTTTTTGGTTTGAAATATTTTTCAAAACAATGTCCTGAAAAAACGTCACACAAACTAACAAATAATAACTTCTTAACATAGACTGCTAGTACTTAAAAATTATATTTACCTAACAGTAATAAAAAAAAGTTTAGCGAAATTTAATTTTCTGAACCGTCCGTACTAGATGCGTGCAAGTGAATGAGTAAAAATGAAATTTCTGGGTGGGAAGAGACTGACTTTACAATTTTCAATTCCTATGAATTTTATTTTGTATAATTCAAAATGTCTGCTTAGATGTAGTACATTTCGTATTAAGAATTCGAAAATTTAATATATAATTACATTCACACAAATACGAATTTAAACCTTTCAGTTTCATAACGTGTAGTAAAGTTATTGTATAACATTGTAGAAATCATTAATATAGTTAACTTTAACAACTTAGTATTTAAAAACTTTTCTAACATATTTTCTTTAGCACATTCCGTTCCTTTAATACATTCCGTTTTTTATAACTGTGGCTTTTATTTTTTTAAACGAATTGCGCACGGGGTTAATCTATTTTTAACGCTTTATTAATATTTATTTATCTTGGATATAAAAATAAAAAAAAAAACTATAATATTATATACTATATAATTACTTTATCCAAAAATTGTTAACTGCGGGAAATAAAAGGCTTTTTTCTTTATTTATTTTATTAAAATCTGAAAGCTTTGTGTGCATGGTGTGTGGCCAGTATAGCAATCACAAAGGGTTCGAATCTAATATTCGAAGCCCTTATTCATATTCAATCGGCACGTTTCTGCGTAAGGCGGTGTTGGAAGTCGACGTCAAACGATACAATTGTGATACCACTTCCTTCTGTCTTACAAGTACCCTCTCTTATTTGGCTTGAACAATAGTTAACACTTGGAAGCTTATTGCTGTCCGATACGACAAAATTTGCTTCTGTGCTATTCATAGCTAACTTCGTATCACTGTTTTTCTTGTTGTTGATTTAATTTGAAATCAGATAAAAAATCATGCGTGATATATTGTTTATGAATAACTTGTAACCTCTCGAGCGCTGTGGAAAAATGCAAAATAATTGCTTAAACACGTTATACTGACATTGATTTAGGACAAATAATTCGTGAAAATCGAATGTTGTAATGAAAACATAGTCGCATTGCTAATAAAAACCAAATGTCCCAGCTAGGGCGTTGAAAGAAAAGTGATGTTATATGTTTAATAAGTTTGTTTGATTTCCGATAAATGGCAAATAGATGTTCTGCGTTTAAGATTGGGTGGAGGATAGACAAATTGAGGAAGTTGACTTGTGTTAGCTTTCCTTAAATTTGATGTTTAGAAATAAAATATTATCTTCTTCCTCCTGCCCTTATCCCACTAGATGGGGTCGGCACAACATGTATTTTTCGCAACGTATAATTCACGATTCATGTTGTGTTGAGATTTGGCTTGAGAAATAAAATATTATATAATATTTATTTACATTTGACATTGGAAATATTACATATTCATTGATAGACCATTGGCCTACAGTTTAATCTTCCAATTTAAATTTCTAACTATTCAACAACGATTCCTTCTCACTTAAGTTCATTTATTTTATGACGATTAAATAATAGTTAATTCCATTTTTCTTCTTCAAGTTCCTCCGTAGTTTTTATTTATTTGATTTTAATTTCATAATGCATAGTATACAGAAATCAGAATACAAACTTAATTTAAAATTTATCCTACAGTATCGCTATAAATCTAATATCCTAATAAAACTACGCTCAGCTTCCCATAACAAAATTATAAATAAATTGTAAAATATATGACAATAGCAAAAAAAAAAAACCAAATATCTACGCTCATCTGAAAAAAAAACGTATGTTGCTCAAACACCAAACCAAAACTTCATTTTTTCTTTCTTTCAATCCGTCTTTCATGCCTCAAGACAATTACAGATCCATATTCAGTTTCTACTAATATTGTTTGTGGTCGCATATATAAACAGTACAAAAATATATATTAAACAAATCACAATTAGAATAAACAATAGAACTTTTGATGAGTTTTCTGAGGCTGATGAAAATCGTTATCCCACTTGAGAGATTAACATTGTCTTAGGCTATAGACACACTAGCTGTATAAAATTATACACTCTTGCTCTCTCTGCTTTAAAGATCACATAGTGTATTTAGGATTTTCATAAGACCAGATGGTATAGGGTTCTTACAAACACGTTGAACAACTACCGCAAATAGCAATGAGTTTCGACGATACCGGGCTTTACTCAAAACGGCACCGACCTTTTAGCGGCCAGTTTTTTCAACATGACACATGTTGTACGACCATATTAATGGAATGGATTTGTATGTTGTCTTTCTGTTTATCACGTTCACTATCGATGGGGTTAAAGTTTGCTCTTACTTTTAAGAGTAGAATTCGTTGGAATTTCTTTTTGTATGTATGTTACGCGATATCTCCGTAAAATCTAATTTTGGCAATTATTGGACCTTATATTTCGACGATCAACCCAGAACTGGCCTCCTACTTTTTAAACGAAGATAGGAGTAGACTCGATTCGTATGAATGTTTTCTTAAGTATATGTTACGGATATTCCCGTCCGGACCCGTCATTTAAAACGGCCGGTTTAATGTCATCGCTTCTGCGCCTAATCTTTTTCCGGTTGCGTCGGTCATTTGCCCCACCTATGGGCTATGAGAGTAAAGGGAGAGTGAGTGCACCTGCGTGTGTCTGCGCAAATGCTTGTGCACTATAATATATCCTGCACACTTGGCTGATCTCTTGCAGATCGGCCGCCCTGGCCGGAATCGGTCGGGAGGACGTTATTATTATTCCCGTCAATGCTCGAACCTGATAAGTACCACCACGTCACAGAAAATCGGTTTGAACTGGAAGTGTTTTTGCATCTGCGTTTCGTCCGGTGGCTGGTGGCCCACCTCCCTTCATTTCCTCCCTTCCTCTATTTTCCTCCACTCTCTCTATTACTCCTCTCCCCTTCCTCTTCCAAAATTTCCCACCTTAAAGCATGGCAACGCTTTTGTCCATGGACAGCGGCGATCGCTTACCATCTGGTGAGCCGCTTGCTCCATAAAAATGCAATATTAGGTGATCGCTTGTACAGGTTTTGCCTTTTCCAAAAAGCATTGATTGATGGTAGATAAAGTCTTTGGTTGTAGACGCACCATCTATAACTTCTTCCTATAGATCTTTAGCTTGAAAACGCTCGCATTTAACTTTGAAAGGAAAACCAACGATAGTTACACATTTTACTCACTGAGCATGTGGCTCATTAAATATATAAAAGGTGCCTAGTTTTTCGTACAAACGCCGAATATTTATGATATAAAGTTGGCGATCTAAAATTTTTGAGCATGAGACATCATTGTGAGTGAGGATCACAGCAGTTGCAGAGCCACATACTGAGTGGCACTATGCTGCTATAAGCAAAGGTGTTGCCACTAATTGTTGCATAGCATTGCATTTTAGATTTTATATCCATTTTACTGGGCCCGGAATCTCCCTTCTACATTCAAAATAAAAGTTTTGATTACCTGAAAAAAGCGCTATGCAAAATTGTGTATTCAACAGAGCCTAACGAACGGTCCCTTTTTATGTTAGCATTCATATAAGATAGGACGTAATAGTATTTAATGTAGTTACGTAGCTCTAGCGTTACAACCTCATTCATAACGTGTTACGAGCTAGATTCAAAGGCTTCATTGACCTCCGTAAGAATTCTTAACAGACATTGTAACTTACTTATATCTATTAAATCCTTCTGTAAACAATTTTTGCTTGTTTCTTATCTATGATGGCATAAAAGGTGGTAATTCAATTTCAGACATGTTTTGTATACGTTTATCATGTTGATTCTCAATTTTACGTATTTATGGTTAAAATGATTAACTTATGCTATAAATGTTTTTAAGGGCAGACTATTGCAATTCACATTCATATACGTAATTTAAAAAAAAAAAAAAACTTTGCTAATGTCGATCGCACAAACACCAGTCACATATCTCTGCCGTTAGTAGAACAATTTTTCTTTCACCTAGACTGTTCTTCAAGTCTGTTATAAAAGGTGAACGGAATTTGCTTTGTCACCAGGCACCGGTATGACATCGGAGGCGTTGGGAGTGTCGGTCGCGCCGTCATTTTTCCACTCTTGCGTGTCGGATGGCAAGACCGCAACGATGGAGGACGTGCAACGGTTCAAGGTCAGTTATCCATTCAATTCATTCAATCCGTTCATTCGGTTCCATCGGATCATTCAGGAGCCGATCCGTAATAGCGAGGCCGATGCGCCCGCTACATACGGACCCGTCCGAGCGAGACCTTATAATTTATAATGCCCGAGTTGGTCAACTATCTTCACATGTGTGTGCGCATTATGAAAGATCGATGATTATATATTACGTAACCTTTGAATGTATTCTCTGTTTATATCTATATCATAGATAGAGCAAGAGGTAATTATTTCGCTGCATTATAACAGTCCGCATTTGTTACGTTCGATTAACAAACAGTTTCACTTACTTACGTACTTGAAGAGAATTCTGTTGGTCGATATTAACAAGGAAATTTATGCACAATTTTGCAATGATAACATCTATCGTACATTATGCATGCGATATCAGCCAAGTGTAGAGGGCTCATGCCCTTATCTGATTACAATCATATTTCAAGGCATGAACAATGACGCCGTCGCTTAATGACTTGAGACACTGATTACGATAAACTCTAATTGAATGATTAGACGAAATTGCGTATTAGTGTAAGCGCTCGGTGTGGAGGTCAAAATAGACCAAAGGAGGATTTTTTACAAGCCTTATTATTTTACATACATTTTAATAATTGCACAATATAGTTCATTGCTGCCAATGTGACTTTTATGATTTGACAAATTACCGGTTGACTGTGGTATAGTATAGATGTAAACAACTAACGTTACCTTTTGTGTAATTTTATGTAATTCAAAAAATATTGCATTCAAATTTCAGCTTTCCTTAATTCTCAATATAAACTTTAACTTCAAATTTTACCGTTTTCTAACTTTTCTCCGTGTGTAAAAAGTGTATAAAATTTTCTGTTTACGTATATAAAAATTATATTTAGATAAATTTGATTATAGATTAAATTAGATATATATGGAGGTAACATACAAATGTAGTCTTGTTACAGTTTTAAATCAACTATTAAACCGAATTATTAAATCTTCAGTAAGAGAAAGAGATACATCTAAAATGAAATACAAAGATTGGAGTAATGTGTTAGTTAACTAGGAAAAAGGTTATTTGAATGACTTGCTTTTACTCTATTGTAATATATACTTTTATGTTGAAAATGTAGGATTATAAATATGTAAATAGCTTCAATTGTTTACAATATTCTCCAAAACATGCGGCAAAAGGCTGAAGTGAGCGTGAGTACAATACGATCTAATTTACTTGATATGATTTAGATTTTTATTACTTGAACTTGTATCTTGGTTGTCCTTTTGATTTTTTAAAAAGATGTAGAAATAAAAAGTTTACTTTTTAGTTTGTTATGTTATTGATGATATGTACGTATCATTGCACTTATAATATTTACACGTTGAAATAAATAATATTGTTTTGTTTTATCTAATAGATATCAATCTAAAATGCTGTGGCATCAAATTATAATTTAGAGCTGTTTATAGTTACACATTTTTGCTTAAGTTATAATACGGTTGTTTGTCAGTGTGTTGTAGATTCATTATAGATAAAATACTTTACGCAATATTCATCGCACAATCTTTGGGACATTGTAATGTTTTCATTTTCTTCTTAAAAGACAGGATAAAAGTCTGATTCAGAATTTACTCATTAGGTGTCCGACTGAATCATGACAATCTGTTCGGTAAACATGTAGTATATTCTCACATTTTTGAGCACTTTATGCTTAGCTTATTAGACTTGAAAACTTGTAGAAAAGTCGGCTATTATGTGACAATCTATAGGTTTTTTTAGCACTGTAGATCTAACAGATGTAGTAAGATTCTTAAGTTATTTAAATTGTTTGACTGTAAACATATTTTTGTTGCTTACAAATATTTGCTTTATATTCTTGCGAGTTTTTACGACCCAGGTCTAAATTCATAGTAACCTTTATAAGTTCGTAAATTACACATGTAACTGTAGGAATTTGTAGCGTTCACCTACGTTAGTAATGTGTCACATTACTTTGTTCCCAGAGTACTGTGTCCCTCTGTAGTCCGGTTTTAAGGGTTATGTCGTCGATAGTGTAATTATTTGGCATAATGACAGATCATCTCTAGGCGATCAGCGCAGCGCAAAATTGAGCAGTTTATTGTAACTATTTGTTGTTAAAGGCAATTGTATCGCTTGCCGACGGGAGTAGGGTTTTCCGAAAAAAAGTTCGAGTTAAAATAATCTAACCTTGACTTTGAGATGTTTTGATTTATAGATCTCGAGGCTGCTAACTCTAAAACAAAGATCATCAATATATCACAGATAATCCAAGCGTAATAAAGACAAAGTTATGAACGGTCGCGTAATTGCAATACTTTGGTCATAAATGGTCGTTACGATTGGTTATGAATTATGTATGAAATAGTTGGACCGCAGCAGCATTTTTTCGTTATATCGACTGTTGACCTGAATATGTAACCTTACATTGTGTTGTATATGGTGAAGCGATAGGGGTTTAGAACTTTTGCGAATTCGACAGCCGTCGCCAATGTTATTTTTTTAGGTTCTGACTTCATATTTACGTGTTTCACTGCAAAATAAGCGTGATTGTAATACTACGCACGCCTTAAATTATCGTCTTTTATAACAATAATGTGTAAAAATTCATCAGCAATGTCGTAGCAAGAGATTTTTCTTTAACGCTATTTTAACACGCTCTAATATCCTTGGCTTTTATCTAATCTTCATATTTAGTTATTGCTTTATCATACGACATGTCTTTTTACGCGAGGGTGTAAATTGTTTTCCATTGACCTTAAGGATTTACTAATACATTATCGCTTACAATGCCAAGGTAAAAATAAGTATTACATTAAAACGGCTCAGATTTCCCTTGATTTCGTAAAACCAATATGGTCGCTTATTAAGCTTGTTCTTGCTGACCTACTTAAGAGTTCGGCTGACTATATCGCTTTGGGGTTGTTTATTTCGACTGTTTCGAACTGGGATTCAGTAGTGGAGTGCCTTGTATCATAGTTTTTGCCACGATTGAAAAATATGATATGTCGTTTGATGACTAGGTGGCGACGCGGATCATGAGGCAGCTGATCGAGCAGTTCAGCGCCGGCGATCTCTTTGGCAGGGAGAACTACGAGTATTACGCTCGCGTGACGGGAAGGGTACTGCGCGTGAAGGACGAATGGATATGCTCGTTCAGGGATCCCCCACCGCCGAGGCACCACCGCGACCAGGAAGCGTACGCCAGTGAGTAGGAATGGGTTTATTTTATTATTATTGACTATCTAGTTTTTTTCGTGTAGAAGATTAAATAACGAGACGCACGCCTATCCATAACAATATAGTGTCATTCAGGACCTAATAGGTCAAGATCTCGTCACCAAAGATTTAACTGGTTCCAACTGGTCTGGTCCCAGTGCCGTGAAGTGATTGAAATTTTGTGAATGTTAAAATAAACAAATCTAACAGCATAACATCTGTATAGTGCCTTGGGGATAAAACTAACAGATTTCTACAGAGAATCGAGGTCTTCGGTATTTTTTTATAGTAGGCGTAATCGACTATTGATAATAAACATTAAATTTTAACATAATAAATCTTAAATTTTGGTCGCGAATTAGAAATCACTTATCTTTCAGTTATTTTAAAAGAGGTAAGAATTTATTTTTATCTCTCAGACTCGGAGAAATGTCATGTCACATTTCAGGACAACTATCACTGGAAGCCGAAAAAACGTGGCTGCAATGCGAATGTGACCGTTGGGGCAATAAGTTCAATCTCGAAGGTACGAAATTACCATTATAGCTTATAAAAATATCTGTAAATTTGTACTATAAAAGAAAATAACACATACGTTTTTCACAGGTCGTCTCAATGATTCCCGTTAAAATAGTTTTAAAAAATTACGAAGTTTAAATGTACAGTAAAATTACAGTTAAATTTACCATCGGTGAGTTTGGAGATGATTTCAGAAATCATTATAAATCATTAACAACCACTCATTCATGCGTTGTTAACATGGTCGAACGTCATGTTATTTCTTGGCCGGTGGTTTTGGGTATTCGGTAGCACGTAGAATTGAAACTTTGGACACTTACTAATCATAGAGCTCGGTAACGTCCCATTAGGTATGGGAATTAATCCATCATTAACTATATGCCATTAGTAGTAAGATTCTATTTTACAGTTTAAGTTGAATTATTACTCTTATACTTTTAGAAGTTATCTGAAAATGCGTATTTTAGTTTTGTTTGTAGTTTACATTCTGATTATAAATAAGACAAGTAAGTTTTACTAAAAAATTAAAAATCAGTTAACGCCACAAACGCCAACATACATTTCCAAAATTAAATATATATAATACGTCTTACGGTTTTTACTCATGCTATTAGTTTTTTCAGATTAGAACCAAAAATCCCATTCGGTCTTAGTTTTACTAAAATAAGCGTTACCTCGGAATTCGTCATATAATTTTCTATGGATGAGCATATCTATCATTACAGATAACAAAACAAAAATGCAAAGACAAAACAGATAGTTCCTAGCATGACAGTACTGTTTTTGGATATACAAAACAATGTTAGCAGTGAGTTGCTTTTAGTTTTATGTTTTCCGATTTCGAACTACAAACAAATACATAATCAGGCGCATTAAAAAAAAAATAATGATTGATGTTAGCTCGAGTATAAAGAATACCTTATAACGTTACAAACTTTGTAGTTGAAGTGTGCGAGTGAGATGGAAATAATCTCTCTTTGTACCTCTTAGGTTGCCCCTCTAACACTTATAAAATCCGCATCCAAGTATTACTAGTACCACTGATATCGCGTGGTTCGTATACCTTACTATCAGACAACAGAACTTATCAACTCTAGCGAATATTGAGCGAAGATACAATGGCGTGTTGTTGCCAGGGCTGTCGAAATCCGAGGAGTGCCAGTCGATGCCGGCGTTGGCGGGGGCCGCGGGCTCAGGGGCGGCGGGCGGCGCCCTAGGGCTCGGTATCATCCCTGAGCACAGCCTGCTCGATTCCTGCACCCGACTCTCCATATCGCTCGAGGAGAGCGTCTTCAAGGTGGGTAGTCTAAAAAGCCAATACATCTTGATAGAGTTGAGGACTGATGTAACCCTTGGCAATATGGAAATGTCTCCGCATCCATATATTCAAAGGTTCTATATCTCTATTCAATGGATTGTTATATAGTTGTTAATATTGGAAAAATACATGTCTATTCATTAAAGTATCTGGCCAGGGCTTTTCTGTAATACTATTGAAATATACCTTTCGTACTATTGAAAAACGAGTGAAGTGCTTAGATGTGTAGAAGAAACTTTGCTCTGCATACCCCAGTCCTTTCGCTGCTGGTAAATTATCTACGACATTGTTGTAAAGTTGTTTAAAAATGAGTTGAAATAATATATATTAAAGAGTATCTGTGTGAAACATGAAAATTGCAGCTTTCTCCTTGTACAAATTTTTCAATTCGAAAAGTGTAGTAAGTGATTACCGCCGCCCATTGACATTCGCAGCATTACAGAACTTGCAAATGCGTTGCCAGCCTTTAGGTGGGGGAATTTTTGAAAAAGGGAGGGAGGAGAAGTGAGAGGGAAGGAGGGTGAGGAAGGGTGGGAAAGAAGGGGATGGGCCACCGGCCACCTCACTCACCGGACGAAATGCGGAAGCAAAAACACTTCCATTTCCATTTTACGCCGATTTTCTATGAGGTCGTGGTACTTATCCGGTTCGACCCGGCCCATTCAGCAGCGGGAACAGCTGCGTGGCTCTACCACCGTAAAAACGTTTTACATAACTTATGGATGTTCCCTTGTGAGCAAATGAAACACTTTCCATTTGACGACTTGGTCTCCTCACTTCTTTAGTTTTATTCTTTAGTCATTAAAATAGAAACGAATAGGTATGTATATATACTTTTATGTGCTAGTCTTAAAAGAAATATGAATTGCCGCCAGGATTCCAATATCATTTACTGTCAATGCTCCTGTTGGCTCATCATCCCTTTTGTTGGTTTTAAAATAAACCGCCTTACTTTACACGCGTCGAGTTATGCAAGGTCGCGTTATTGGTTTACATAGCGACACTACAGTATGAGATTACTGTCCCCGATCCATTCTTGTCGCGCCGACCTTTTAAATTGCATCCAATGCCATCCTGGTGCCTGTCGCATAGCGATATCAATTGACGTTTAAATCTCGTCGCTTCTCTTCCTTATTACATCCATGTCATGCAACACATATAGCTCTTTTAGTTCCTTACAGATGGTGTTAGTCCGAAAGTGTGTTTGTTCGTTTGTCCATCTTTCATGTACCTACGGTACAACGGATCAGTATTTTTGGCAAAGACGTAGTTTGTAGGACGAAGACCATTGGACATTGACCATTTTTGTATCCTGCTAAAATTTCAATAAGTACAACGATTTTAAATTAATAATAACAATGTCCTCCCGACCTATTCCGGTCACGGCGGCCGATCAACAAGAGAGGCACAGGTGCACTCATTCTTCCTTTTACTCTCATAGCCCGATGGGATGGATTACCGACACGACCGGAGAGAGATAAGGCGCAGAGGTCACCGCTAGATTGCGTCGACAAGAAGCTGGGACCGACGTTTTACATGCCCATCCGATGCATGAATCATCTTACTTTCTAGGCAATCGGGTGATTCAGATCCTAATGCCCTAACCCTACTAAGAAACAAGAACATAAAGTTATTGCCCTCCGCGGGATCGAACTCACGACCAACGTTTTGTAAAGCGCGGGCCTTTACCACTAGGCCACGGAGACAGTTAAATGTGATTTTAAATTATCAGGGGATCGTAGCTATGCTTCTACTTAAAGGTATCGGCTTATCTAACTCAGTATCAGTCACGAAAAATTGTCAATGTACATAAGACCGACTTGATCTTTATTTCATTTGTAAACTTACCGATGCTTACTATTTTGGTCGTTTTCAATTCGACTGCGGAGTTGTTTGTAGCAGGAGCCCAGGAGAAAAAGGGATCATTTAATGTGAGATGAACCGTGTGTTGTGAACGAAATGAATTTAGATCTTATTCACATGGTAATAAAGTTGACATTCTATTGTATTAATTGCAGGTTTCCGTCAGCTCGTCATCACAGTCCTCCTGCAGCAACTCTAGCCCCCACATGACCCTGGATGAGCTGCGCGCCATCAACAAATACGCCGAGAGCACAAAGAGCCTCTCATACTTACCCCAGGTACGATTCATTCCTCGCCTAACTTCGATCCACTGTAGATTTAATCAACGCCGCCAGAGAAAAATCTTTCTCTGTTCACGAACTTTCTTAAAGTATCCAAAATTCATATCAATTTTCCATTACCTCTACCATTTCTTGTAAATTTAACACATATCAACTTTAAAGCTAACGCCGTAAGAATTATTTCTTATTCAGAAGTTTATTCGTAACTTGTTTATCTGTATTTGTCCCTCTTCAATAGCTAGTCAAAAAGAATCGATAATTTGTGAACTATTCTATTAATGTTTTGCCATTTTTCCTTTAAACGCCGACTCCACACTATTGCACATCCAAAAACCATGCAAAATTTACTCGGGGTAAGATTTAACGATCCAATGCTTGAACAAAATTTATAACTAAAGCTACCTAAAAGCTAAGGAATTCTCAAATCTATTATAATTGGCAGAGAGGCGTTTTAGAGATTACGTATCGAAACTTATTGTCTATGGATCGAAATTGGTAATAAGATCTGGATTCATTACTATAGGATGATTAATATTCCCAATAGTGTGGACCCGACTTGTTATATAATACCTTGTATATTTATAAAAATTTGAACAGTCCTTATAAATATGGTGTATGTTTAAATTCTAGCGCACACTAAAGGATCTGTTCTTTGAGTAATGGTGACGAGATTTTACTCATTAGCCACCTTGTAGTACCCCACCGAACTCAGCAAATAACCTGTCTCTTTCTTGTGCTGTACTTAACCACTGGCAAATACGATTCACATAGATGTTTCTCGATGTAATCTAAAATTAATCGCGTAGTGGTGTTTCGATGTCTAAACTAATCCGTCGTTAGGAATTCTTTTTCAATTATTTCTATATGGTATTGTATAAAATGGCCGGTATTTGTTAGTGGTCTGTGTATACTTGAAAATGCATGAAGAATATCTGTCTACGTTTAACGAGTAAGCGAGTCGAACTGTGGTCGTCCGTTTAGTTGTTTATTGTTTAGATTTTTTTTTATTATCTGTGTAAACCATTATTCAGCCACTAAGCCTAAAATCCTGAAGAAGTATGATCATTGTTTGAATATCGATACGCTTTTTAGATGACGCTACCGCGAGAATGTACATTTTGTGTCCGGGCAACACTCGCTTTGTGCACACGGATGCGTAACGCGTCCAAATCGTATGGTTCGTGATTTGAATCTTTATTTTTTTATGTAGGCAACACCGCTTTGACTGTTCCATATCTCTCGAATGGCGTATTTGCGATTATGACTGTGATATTTTGTCAATTTTATTTTATTTTTTGGTCTGATATTATTATGATTATTGTATATTGTTCCTACTATAGCAATACGGAGTTGTAGTGTATTATTAAATGTTGCAAAAGGGTACTGGTATTTTCCTATTAACCCAATATCCTAATGAATTGTTTTAAGTTCATGCTGTTTGGAAATTCTAATGATACTAATGTTACATAACATTTCTCGTTTCATTTCATCATAATAAATGTAATGAGTGAATAACAAAGTAATATATTAACCTAACAAGATAGCCTACAAGGAAAAGTGAAGAAGTGCTGGTTACTTCAAACTAGGTAATATAATATTCAGTTGCTTATTATGAGAACTAGGCCTAGTGCATTCGCATTGATGTTTTGATTTAGTGAGGACGTTTAAATAAAACTGTGGGCAGTTTATATATTTGTTTCATCTTTTACACGTTTGTACATACACAGCACAGGAAAAAAACATATACTGTAGTTTTTAAACGAGGAAATCTGTGTCTACTTCGTAAAATCCAGAATTTTACTCAGTCGCTGACGGATTTATTACTTTGACATGTATTTTCAAACAGCATAGAGATTCAACAAATTCAAAAATAATAAGAACGCAAAAGGCATACATTCAAAGAAAATATGTTTTGTTGTCAGACAAGTATTCCTTTAGAATTGTACATTGAAGCAAACACGAATGGGAGATTTTCACATTATTCAATAAATCGATAAGAAATGCCAACCTAATAGTAGTATACATGGTATGTCAAATATGTAAACATTAAAGTCAGCCGTCGGCGTTAGTACTGTGTTAGAGTAGGACACACTGTGTCAAAACCAATACAGAACATGGGGTGGGACAAGGACGGCGACAGCACTAGGCGTAGGCGCACGGGGCGGACGGGGTGAGGAGTCGCGAGATGTTGCGCTGGCGAGGTGTCGCGTGACGCCGCGGCGGCGTGGTGTCACGTGACGTTGCGCTGGTGCGCAGGTGCACGAGCGGCAGCGGGCGCGGATGCGGACCCGCTCCGAGTGGTTCCTGCAACCGGCCGCCTCGCTGGACTACTCGGCCG
>DWHO01001804.1:0-14500 GCA_018247575.1 Eurytides lysithous rurik | reverse complement strand
CTAGTAGAAAAGTCCAAAATGTATGGAACTGACATAAGTTTATGAAATGTCATTTCGTCAACTTATGTCAGTTCCATACATGTTGGACTTTTCTACTAGCGACATCGTTAATCGAATGTAACTTTGTCTAAAGGGCCAATATAGTCTATTTGAGATTCATACATACATCCTTATGAATAAGTATATATAATCTCCACAGGTATTAGTTTTATTTTGGAGAAAATTTATATTTATTAAAAAATACGCCCTTAAAATACAAGTTTCCAATGGTAAAGATATCGTTAAGTATAAATCCCAAAAAAATTGAGGCAAAGAAAAAGATCTTTATTAAAGTCATTGTAAATAATGCTAGTCGTATGTACTTCTGAATACTGCTGTAAAATTTATGATAAAACTACAAAAAATGAACAATGAATGAAAACAGAAAATTAACAGTGAATATCTTTTTTAACTTCTTAATATTTGATATTAATTGCCATAATTTGATATGGTAACAATTTAATGTTTCTAAATAAAACATGCAAGGACATTTCGTTATTTGGATTATTCAATTAGTAAGAACAAAGAAAATAAAATAATCAAATCTACAATTTGATTTCGTTAATTACCAAATTAAAGACTGATTTAATTTATGTGATACGATTAACATTGTACAAAAAAAACAGCGTAAAAAATATGTGATACGAATTCGAAGTCCATAAGATTATTCGATTTCGGAACGTATCAAAAGGGCGACTTGGGCTGACAGCAAATAAAAGTGATCGCTCAATTCGATTATTCAATTTCGGAACGTGGCGCCAGCGTCTCGGCGCATCGTGACGCGCATGGCGGGAAGCGCCCGCCATCGCAATTGCCCTAAGCAGGATGCCGCCGATTTACCTACGACGCGTATACAATGATTCACGCGCTCGAGTTTTTGGCACGAGAAAATTGGGGAAACAGTTAACGTCTTCCTACGGCGTGACAATGTGTAAATTATCAACGCATTTTTTTTCTATTTCACGTACCCGACTTCGAAAATTCTTCGAAGCAGAAATTCAAAACTTTTGTTTCAGACCACAACTAAAAAGATTAGTCAGAACGATTATTTACATAATCCAAATAATTAACAGATTAATTTCTCGAATTCACCATTTACATAAAATAATAGTACTGTGAACTGAAGCTCATTTAACCATAAATTCTAACTCTGCTATTTTTATCCATTTATAGGATTTGATTGATAGGATTTGGCTCACTTATCAGAATTTTGAATTTTACTTAAATAAAAGTGACCTACGTCACATCGTCTATACAATAATCATGTAAACCAATAGCAGACTTTTAGATGTATAGCATTGTATTAGCTGAAATATCGGACATGTTACGGAAGTGTTTCAGCGGCATAAAACCATCACACTATCCTGTACTAACTGGTTGGTGTTTGCGCCAAAGCTGCTAATACAAAGATGACGGAAGCAATTTGCGCTCGGAGAAATTAACAAACATGCATATGCCTCTTATGCAAGAGTGTAAGACCTAACAAACTTATCAATCACGAAGCTACTCATGCACTCCTACGTACAGAACACTGGCGTAAAATGGTTCCATTGTTTTGTTATTTTTTCGTCAAGGTTTTATAAGAAGTTCTCCCTTAAAGATTGTCATGGCAATTGTAACCCATGGGAAATTAGGACACAGGTAAATCCGCGGAGGTTTCTGCCACGCACCACAAACTTGTATTTCACGCTTGTCGCCAGCATTTCCGGACCGACTCCGATAGGAGGAAGAGAACTTATTCCCGCCTTAAAGACCAGTATAGCATTTGCAAGTCCTTTGTGGTTGCGAATGTCCGGTTGCGAATGGAAGCGGTGATTGCTTACCCGATGATAAGCAATCACCGCTTCCATGTTCCCGGTTGCTCGTTTGCCTCCTTATCGCAAAAAAAACTACCTATGTCTAGGATAGCACCACAAAATCGAATCTAAATGTTAGAACATTACAGTGTTCCGGTATTAGTGTTTTACAGTTAAGCAATGTAGATTCAAGCAGTTTATGGACTATCTGAGCAAAATTTGACACCCTCACCAACATGCGTCTAAGCAGTCTCGCTATTTAGTTTAATTTTTTTTTAGATTCTCCGACGCAATTTTTGTTTCGTGTTCATCGGTGAAAATGACTCCGTGCGTCATTTACTACATTTTTGCTTTCTAGCATTGATAGGAAGAAGTCATCGTAGATTAGTCCACTAAAACTCACTGAGCATGTAATCACTTAGGAGTCTAACTACTAACTAGTGTAAACTTGCTATAACTGTCATGTGTTAATAATTCTTTGATGCAGATTAAAAAGTGTATCAATGTATCAATATAGTATATATGTAAATGAAACAGAACACGTAGTGTGTCTACTTTGTCCAGATAGAGGTCATTCTGTTACCAGTCATCTAGACACATTTACACCTTTTTAACAAATTCCACATTACAATTGATATTCGTAATGTTTATCTAAAATTTAAAAGAAGCCCCTACTTTTTATTTTTTTTAGAAATAATATTGTGGGCACAAGCATCCTTTCAAATGGTATCAGAAAAAATAATGGGACCAACTTGAAAATATTATTTAAACTATGCAATTCCAAAACTAGTCACCTTTAGATTTGTTGATTGAAATTATTAGACATCTCTTTGGAAAACGTCTTTGGTAACGTCTGAAGTCAAACAAGCTAATACTCCGTCATCAGAGGATATTGTGTATATTGGCAATTTCTTTGCAAGCGTGTTTTAAAAACAATGAATGCTTATTATCACTTCATTGAAAAATTGATGAACCTGTAGAGCAGTAATTAAATTTAACAGGGTCCTTGAGAAAATATTGAAGAATCACATAGTGATCCACGCTCATTAAAAAAAAACGCTGCCCCTATTGTAGGATAGAAATAACTTGTGTTAAAAGGGCGTTTTACATACATAAATTTCACACAGACAAACGCCCAGATCTGAGACAAATATTTATAGTTCGCACAAATATTTGCCCCGTATAGGAATCGAACCCACGACCTGCGACGCCGAAACCAATAGCTTAACATCTGCGCCAAACGGTCATCAAACATCACTTCCTTCCTAGTTACCACGAATTTTAGCAAATAAACATTATATAGAAGAAACGATTCCAAGTCCATTGCGTAAATATATAGTAGTCCATAAGTAAATATAAAAGTGTCCTCGACTTAAGGCTTGTTTTCATTAGTCTACAGGTCCTTAGATTTTTATTTGTCACTACCATTGTTATTCTGCCGCCACGAACGGCCCTATTATTTAATTACTCGTTTAAGACTCGCACGCTTAGGGACCATTGAATATGAGCTTGCATAGATAGACCACCTCTTCTGTTCAAGACCTCATAAAAGATAGTACCTATACTTGCACACTATATTTTTTCGGGACTCTGCAGAATAGTGCCACTGCCAGCTACCATTTTTGTGGAAGGTAACAGAAGAATCACATGAACCCATATTAGACGAAGCAGCTTACTGTGGAGTACACAAAGCCTGAAAGATACCTTAGCTCGTGCCGGCCTGAGAGTGCCGCACGTACCGGCCGTTGATCTGCCACGAGGCCGTGGGGAGAGATAAAATGGCAACGGTGAGCGGTACGTCACACAATTTCACCCACTGGGCCGCACCATTGCGGAGGTAGTGACGTTAGCGGGCCTTCTACGGGAGGCTCCCACGCAGGCCGTGTACCGACGGGGCGAAGCTACCATCTAGATCGCTGTTTGCTCAGTTTTCTAAACACGGCCGCGCCGAACGTCCGCGCCGGCTCCCCGACTACATCTAACAATGATACACGCACCTACTGCCAGTTGCAGCATTGAACCGAACCGCGTTATAATAATAATAATATCATTTATTGCACAAACATAGTATACAAAGGTCTACGACGATACATTATGTCCAGTATGTTTGGCGGCCGCGAAGAGCAGCATGCAATCTTAATTATGTGTGCATTACATTGTTTTATACATTATTACGTTTCACATAGAACATTTCTTATTCGAAGTACAACTCTTACCTCAACCTATTCTGCCAATTAACAATAGAAATAATCGTACATAATACGCCCCGCGACCATAAACACTATGACCTATTCGAAACGGAAAACCAAGTAAATTAAAAACGCAATAAAATCTATCAACTCGTTTCATTTAACAATGCATAGTATGTATTTGCATAATGCAGCAAAGTACGTTAGAAACGATATTGACTATCTACTAAATCATTGAAACTTCGAGCGGCGCCATGTCTTACTTTTATCAGTATACGAAGATAGAACACTACTAATAAATACTGGAAACATCAATTCAGCATTTTCAATGCATCTTTCGCCTTCACGACCGCATCTGTCCTATTCATAAACTTACACTGTTCGTTTAATATAAAACATACCACAAAACCTCTCACCTTTCCAGACATATCTGATTTCCCCTCAATGATTAGAAAATATTTTTAACTTATTAAAGAAGCAAATCTTACTACATCTAAATACGGTTTCAACGCAAATAATGCTTTACTGTTATTTTTAATTCAAAAGTGTGTACGTGCATTTGTCATTCACTATTATCAAGAACAAAAAAAACTAAAAAAAAAGCCAGACGCTCTAATTATGCTGTTTGTTGCATTTGAACCCGCATACAATTTAGTAAACTCAAGATGATAACGCCGCGGCCACAATTCTTTTTAATTCAACTCATGTTCTGAGCACTTGATTCTTTCCATTCTTAAAAACTTGACTTTTTTATAAATTCCATTTAGTTCTCTCCATGCAGACTACTATTTCAAATTCAGACATTTTACGAATACAAGACGAGCAAGCAGGCGAGTAAGCAATAATGTGTTCCGTATTGAAAGGCAACATTGTAAATGTTGACCAGCGTAAATGTTGGGCAAAGAGATCCTTCCACCTTCGTTTGCGTAACGAGCCAAAGGCACGTTTAGAGCAGACGTGGCTCAAGCATATGACTTTCCATAATTTTTTTAACGGCGGCAGAGACACGCTGCAGCTTCAGTTGCTGCTGAGTGGGCCGACTCGAACCGAATAAGTACCAGAACCTCATAAAAAATCGGCGCCCGCCCGCGTTTCGTCCGGTGAGTAGTGGCCGGTGGCCAAACCCCTCCCTACTTAAGGACCCGCAACGCATTTGCAAAACACTCGACGCGCCTATGAATGTAGGCAGTGGTTTTCTTTTTATTTTATTCAAACAAAACAAATACAATACATAAATCAATTGGCATCTAAAAACCACGTAGGTTTCTACCGATGCTCACACGGTTATTGCTTCCCATCGATAATTGTGAGGTTCCATCGATATTGGTGAGCCGCTTGCTCGTTTACCCGCCTACTCTATAAAAAATACTAAATCTCGTAAAAATATGTAACAAAGAGCCATAGAGATTGTTGTATACTAATAATGACAACAATAAAATTTGCCAACGCGATAAAGATATTTTTATCTAATCGCTTAATATACCGCATAATGTATCAATTGTTAAGGCTCATCTGGGTGCAAATATTGGAAATGAATCAGGCGGTCCAGCGATATGTAGGCTTGCCCCCGATCCTTTGGCGCCTTAACATCTTCTAATTGGACGTCGATCTCTATCGTCGGAAATCGACCGCCGATAACGCCCCGGCGTCACGCAATTAAATATAACCTATTCGAGCTTCGCTCGGTGCGTGAATCCATAGCGTTGTGACAGCTACAAACAATTCCATAGACAAACAATTGGATGCGTTTTGTTTTTTCTTTTTTTGTTAATTGAATATAATAATAATATAAAATTATAAAAATGTAAAATGTGTGTATATGTAAATGTAAAATGTGTAAATGTGGCAGATTGTTTTATAATTATAGTTATGTGGCACCCGAATATATTTACAGTTGTTATTATCAGTTCTGAAATGCTACGTGTTTATATGCATGCTGAATGCGATTTATAAAATACTAGTTCGCGCCCGGCGTTGCTTTCAAATATACCAACCCATTATTCCATTACTACATAAAAGAAAAACAAACCATTACAATAAAAAGGTACAAACATTAACAGCATATTTTCGCATTTATGTCAGTAGGGCAGGTAGGAAGAGTCTATAGCAGGCCTGGGCAAATGGCGGCCCGCGGTAGAATTTTGTCTGGCCCGTGAAGCATTGTAAATATTATTATAGATTCAAAAATGTTGGTTTTAAAATTCATTAATTGACATCCTTAGCAAAAACTATACTTAAAATTAGAAGAAAAAACTGTTTGGCCCGAAGTCAAATTTTCATCTGCAATGTGGCCCGACTATCAAAATATTTGCCCACCCCTGGTCTATAGCATATAGAGTATATAGCACCATACAGTCATCGAGAGACTTAAGAAGATCATCTAAGTAATCATCTATCTAATCATCAAAACACACAAATGTGCCTATGGGCAAGTGCTCACCATCAGGAACACTTGCTCATCTCGCCCCTATATTGAAAACACAATCGCGGTTACACGGCTGTATTTTATAAAATCAACTACTAAATATACTCATTTATATAAAACCGATAGACTATTTTTATTGAACAGATATTTAACCAGACTCGTATATTTCAATTAGAAAGTGTAATAATAATGAATGAAAATAATATTCGATGAGATTTCGTTCGACGCTGCAAATGTCCATGGGCAATGATTATTATTTCTCATCAACTGGGCCGCTTGCTCGTTTGCCCGCCATTTTCATAAAAAAGCGGCAACCGATAACAGAATACCGATTTTCTTTCTCAATTTTATATTTTTGATAATCATTATTACATTAGCATCTAACACTAATTTTTTTTTTATGTATTATAATTTTGGCTGACAAACGACCAAACGGCTCACCCGATGGTAAGTGTTTACCGCCACCCATGGACATTTGCAATAATAAAAAATTTGCAAATGCAGTGCCAGCCTATAAGGAAGGAATTTTTGAAAGGGAGAGAAGAGGAATGAGAACGAGGGAGGAAGAGAGAGGGAACCAGAGGTGGAGGGAAAAGAGGGGATGGCAGATGCAGGGGAAATAAGAGAGAGTGGAAGAAGAGGGACGGATGGGCCACCGGCCACTTCACTCACCGGACGAAACGCAGAAGCAAAAACACTTCCACTTTACGCCATTTTCTGTGAGATCTGATGAGAGAGTGGTACTCATCCAGTTTGAGCCGGCCCATTCAGCAGCGGGAACAGCAGCGTGACTCTACCACCGTTAAACGACTAATGACTTGCGACTAAATTTCGAATATCATTTCCATTACGTAATTAAACGATATTGACAATAAATAACAAACAATATGCGATTATATCATTAAGACTTGTCTTTGCTTAGAATAATTTCGATTTGAATAAATTGTCACGCTTATTTAATGCAAACGTTCCATGTTCCTTCCGGGCCGTTCTCGCCAGCGAAGAATGGACTTCCCACGATACGCCACCGGCTGCCATCTTGCGGCCCGTTGTTTTCTAGTGAAATTATTTTCGACTCGTTACTGTCATGCTATTAGATATCGACTATGAGTATAATTCAGTGTGTCTAACTTTTAATCGACTCCGGGAACGGTCCGAGACGCCGCGTTAAATTGGCGAACGTAAAAAAATGTATCAGACCTCATTTGATATAACTGCTCGGATAATTCTTTTCTTCTTTCATAGATTTCATTTAAATTTCGTAAACGCTTGTCAACTACCAGGTGATAGTTGAGCGTGATTGTTCTCGAAATCTGCATTGCTCGTATTTAAATAATAAATGAACGGATGCTTTGGAACTGAGGCTGTATGTTCGGAACATCGGTCTTCCAATTTGGAATAATAAATATATAGGGATAGAGGATATTTTTATACCAATCGAGAAATGTGCAAAAACACCCCGTATTATCAGATACACTTAGTTTCCCTTCACATCGATGTCACTACGCCGGCTAAGAGCGCCCTCGTATATACAAAGGAGCTCGCTCTTTAAATCGTTCGCCATGTCTTACGTCACCGATTCATGCACCTTATACTTAATTTGGTGTAAAACCAATTCAGTAAAGTGAAACGTAAAACGCATCTTCGATCGTAATTTCAATCATACTATCTCCTTATAATCCTCCAATCACTCACGCTATCATTAAAGAGTGCATATCTACTTTCCCACGATGAAGTAAGTAGTGCAGCCGTAAATGGTAAATGCTTATTGTAAGTCGCAGAACTGAGAGTACGGGAAGAGGAGGACTGCTAAATTAGTCTACTTTACTGCACGCATGACGAGCGATAACTCAACAAGTATATTATCAACTACTTGATTTGTTGAAAGAAAGAGAAGAACAACTTTATGTTCACTTTTAAAACTACACTCTCTCTTCCACTAATATTCACTATAAAACCTTTATAGCAAAATACTGAAATGGCCGGCTGAAATTTTCAAAACCCCCTCCTTTATACCGAGAAGAATGTTTAATTTTTTATATTACTCAAGACTTTGTACTTTACAAACACTTTCTTTTCTTCTTTCTCTTTTATTAAAAATAAAATTTGTTTTTTTCTTTCTCATACATCAATCAATGCTGTACAATATAACATAAACAATGAAAACTTACTTATGACATCATTTGTGACATTCAGTTCATTGACATTTTTCATAAAGTTCTAAAATGGTGGATCGAGAAAATTCACACGACGGAAACAATTTTTCCTTTCGACGTGAGGTGACATCGTAAGAGTAATTGAGAAACGCCCACATTCGACATCATATTGGTTCCTCCAACATAATTGTAATCAAACTTATCGTCGACTATATATCTCGCTGGGCCTCTTAGAGTGAATTATTATTTGTACGTAATATTTCAATCCCACACGGCGACGCGCGTGTGATAATACGCGAAAGTTGTAACGTCTTTTTTCGCCTTAAACAATATCGTTGCAAGCTTTCGTTCCATCGATCGCAACATGCCTCTTGTTAATGATTCAATCGCACCATGACACTTGAAAAATGAGAAGACTTATTTTATATTTAAAAAAGTTTTATACAAAAACAGTAACTTAAATGCTAATGGGATAGATACCAAAATAACGGAACGTCGTATTTTAAAACGCAAGGGTAACATTGTGCTTCACTAATCAAAGTTTTCAATTACTAATAACGTCCTGATGACGGACACTTCATCAAACAATGGCGTGATAAGAGGCAGGTGACACGTGCGTTCTCAAATAGTTTTTTAGCCCACCCCCGGAGTGCAACTGGTTTAAGAGTTTCAATACCCGAGTGCATTGTAGAGCATTTTGCAAACTTCACAGACACGACACTCGGTTAAAAATGTGGTGTGATGCACCAACATTTTATCAGTTTTATCAATGAAAATATTGTGGACATGATAACTATACTGCTCTTCATTAAATAACTTCTTCGAAATATATTTAATATTCAGCTTACCATCGTTAAGAAAATGTCCCAAGTTTACACGGTATTTTATAAAAAATTTCTTTCGTATGAACTACTTAATTTATCGCCAATTTTTTCCCTACAAAGACCATCTTATGTTGAGAAATTTTCACAAATAAAAAATATATATTATTTTATAACGACAAAGAGTTTCTATTTGTTTTAAACAAATTTATTAACAAACCCGATGTTTTAAATTAAAGAGCGACGTTAATTTATTCTTATTCATAAAATATTCATACCGCTTTTTTTTTATTTTCTACGTCTCTCAAAATTTAGAGCACAAGCGTACAGGTGTTCAGCCAATAAAACGTCTATTCTAGAACATTCAACAATGTAAATATAGTCCTTATCGTGACATCATCTACGTCCCAAGAAAAATTGCGAACTATTTTTGTGTACGTTTATAAAAGTTAACGATATTATCTATAGTTTTTGTTATTTCTTCATTTTATTAATGTTATTATGGCGTTTTAAAAAAATAATTAGATGTTTTGTTAACAAAAAGTATGTATGTGTCATAAAATATGTTATTTAACCTAAGTGGAAGTGGTTATGGTATTCAATGATAAATAATGCTGACATTAGTTTTTACATGACAATACTAAGTTAATAAATCGAAGTGTTCAGTTAAAGAGAAATTAGTTTGTTTGGATTAGTTTGTTTCTGAACTATGATTTTTACCTAATATGGCGTCCGCTTCAGTACTTTACGGCAAAAAGAAATATTTTGTATATAGTCCATCGTTGATCTATGGCGGGAGCGTGTCGTTTTTGCCGCGCACGTGCCGCCATCTGGCGCAGGAAGAGCCACTCGGGCGGAAGGTGGGCTTCGAGCCGACGAGTCAGATACGCGTCGATCAGGTGGACTTGACCGAATCCAGATGCATCTCAGCGAACGCCACCACTTGACACAAATGGTGGACTAATCGATTTCGCGTGCACCAGTGACCAACAAACACTTATCCAAGTTGTTATTTAACGCTATTTAGCTTTAAAGAGGCTGTGAAATATTGATGTTGATGTACTTACGTTTTATTTTAGCTGCCAACGTTTGCAATATACATTACTTCACAGAATATCTCACTATGACCAAAGCAACGAGTTTAATGTTACCAATATATATATTTTTAATACGTCTATAGATACGAAATTATGAACTACCTACAATTTAAATAAAAACTAGAGACTAAAGATGCTTAAAAGTTACCTTTTATTTTAGCTTTTAGTATTTTTGTTTACATAACGTTTCTAACGTGACTTATTTAAAAAAATAAACAGCGGCCCATGATTTTATTATTTATAACGAAACAGAACTGAAGTACGTCGACGTATATTCTACATATCAAGTAGCAGGAAGATTTTCGCGCGGCAACATAATGACAAAGTGGGACGGGCACGTAGGCATGTTAATTGGACGCAATGACCACTGGCCGATGACCATAAAGGATCCCAGCGTGGGCTGAGCGACGCTCCGTCTAACCCACGACCAGAAAGCAGATCCCAGGCGTTCCATCAACAACCGCGCGAGCGCCTATCTAAACGCGAACGCAGGGCGGCGGGGAAGGTCTCGATAAGTTGGCTGTGCAAGACATTGATGCCGGTGGACGTCTCCGACGATTGTCTCGTTTTGCCTTGACTTGATGTGTTCATTCACAGCAGTTATGATTACGGACGTCAGCTCGATTTGAATAACCCATACGATGCGGTCCGGTCGAGGCGACGAGCTGAGCACCAAAAATTTTAAAATATGCAGATGGTGATCCGAAGCGGCTGTCATTTTCAGCAGAAACACTAATGCGGCAGTAAATTGTTCGTACAGAGACTCAAAATAAACTTTGAGACGGTATAAAAACGTTTTTTTCTTTTTTAACATTTGATTCAAGTCCCAAACACTCGAATATATGTTTTATTTGAAATTAATAATCATATTAAAACAAAGAATGTCTCGAATATGTAATAAAATAAAAATGCATGTAATATATGCATGTATCCATGATACAACTGTATAATATATTTTTAACTTAAATTTGAAATTTTACACATTCGTTATAATATTTAAACATTCTGTATATTTAATATAGTTTTTAGTTTCATATCAGTCAAACGTTTTCTAGGCAGTTTTAATTAAAATAAAACCAATTTAAAAAGAAACAGAATCCATCAAATATTGGCGTAACTTTAAATATATTGTTATTCACGCCCCTCGTTAAACCGGCATCCTGTCCGTATGTATTTCGGTTAAATAGGTGAGTTTCATCGGTATTGAAATCTCAAAAGGGCTCTAATCTACTCCGGAGCGGCGTCTATTTTGGGTCGTTGTCCATCCATCGGGAGCTTGTGATACGCGGCTATTCCGGGCGAGGCAGGTTTTCGGGGAATGTCAACAAACGGACGGGCATCGAGCACTCATTCAATGAACTCTATGCATGCGACGTCGGTGGCGGACCGGTCGGGTACCTATTCATAAAAATATGCCCCCATAGGCTCAATGGGCCAGTGGCCGTTGCTTCGCTTTTTTCAACGGCCCTCATGGCGCACGGGACGTATCCAGTATTACTTTTGAATCCGAGCTCTCGAATGATTTACGGATACACGAAAACGCCCCAATTCGATTTAAGAGCAGTGATACTGCTTACACCCTATTGCGCAAATCATAAATATATTATGAAACATTTTAACGACAGCAAAGTGGCACAATTTGCATGTGACCATTGCATAATATTAATAGTTTAAAATTTTTATTTCAAACTATTAATTAATACCTTCATTTTATGTACTCGATATTACTAAGAATCTTACTTATCCGATTAGTTTGAAACAAAGTTGATTTTTCTTGTGAATTTAGGCCAAGATTACGATAATTAACATATTGCTACTACGTGCAGTGATTTAGACAGCGAAACATTTCGGTGAAATCAGTTAATAAATAAACATGACTTACTTTCCGATTTTTGACGTCTTTTTTAAGGTTATTAAACCAAAACAAACAAAAAAGAAGTTTGGAAAAGTGCGACAAATGTAAAATAATAAAAGTTTGTTGAATGAAAAACGTTAAATAAGGATTTAGTTTCGTATAATTTTCTTTTAACAAATGATCAATAGAAAACTGTATAATTAACAATGTAGCGTCTTAACAGATACTTCGAAATTATTAGTGATGTAGGTAATATTTTACATATACTTTGGAATGTTCATATAAACCGTCTCATATGAATCGACACAACATCAACTTCACTATCGACCCCAACATCAATTTGCTAGATGCCTGTCCCGCAAGCTGTCAAATTGGCGATACGATAAGAATAACGTCAACATTTGAAAACTCCTCAGGCATAGGTACACAACAGTCTCGAATAAAACCTCGCCAAATGGACAGCATCGAGGCAGGCCGCAACACAGCTCACAAACTTTGCTATTTTTTTGGTCTCCCCTTTGCAATGTAGTCCACAGTTATATACAAATACATGAGTGGACAGAATTTAAGTTATTATGATTATTGAATATTAAAAATTCAAGAAGCACAAGCCGAAAGCGAAAGTTTATAGGTACATCACGAGAGCGATTAGGCCATGTAAGTCTAAGATAATCGATTAGCAATAATTTACATGAAGTTGTTTGTAAATTAGTGGAATGACATTGCTCGGGGATAAATTTTATACACCATCCAATGTTTTACGATTTTTACATAACAACGAGATTCAATATGAGATTACAAGAGGGGGATAAGATATGCGAGGCCGTGCTTAGCAAATTTTAAGATGCAACCGTTATTTATTATTAGGCAACTTGAATGCGGTTGATACTCGAGTTGTTTTTTTAACTAAATAAAGCAGTCAATAAATAAATATTTATAAATATCTAATAAATACCTACACAGGCTATATTTACAAAAAGCCTTCTCGTCCTGGGCACATTCAGCCTTCAAACGAATATAATACAGCTTTATCCCAGTGGGATATTGGGTATAAATTAAAAAGTAAAGCTGCCGGCTTAAGACTGTATTACAAAATAATACTGACACCAGTAAAATACTCTATCCGCGAGATGGAATGTGCGAGCGTGCGCCAAGGCGCTGCGCATAGGAACTCTGCTACTCGCTGCCTCACAAACTTCCAAATACATCACAATTCTATTCACATAGAACAAAAAGTACTAATAAATACAATAAACATTGATTTACAAGTATCTTAACTATGCACTACCACAGGCTATGGGACATATATGCCTGCTATGTGCACCCAACTCACCTACTGAGCTTTCAAACAATACATTACTCCAAATATCAAGTTTCATTGTTTTAATTTAAACTATTCACATTTTCACATCAATGCAGGGAGTAATGATAGTGAAAAGTAGTAGTGACATATGCACACAAAACATTTGTTACATTACAAAACAATAACATGCAGAGTCTGCAATGGAACCCAAGGTACCGACAGAAACAACATTCTCCTGTGATGGAACAACTAACACACTTCAGCCTTCTTATGTGAACCTAATAGGTAATTCAAATTGGAGAAAATGATATTGTCTTAGTTATTCCACCCTGAAAGCTTTTACTCCCATATTGCACAATACAGGAGCAACAACAATATAACAAAACATTTCTACTTGAAGCGAGTAGCATAAGGTACAATTCCACAGAGGACCGACGCATCCGATACACTGAATATGAACAAAATAATACAGCATACAATTCACATGGGAACATTAATAAGGAGACTGAGAATTTACATCCACACAACGCAACATCAACTACTGAACAGCTTGGATCTCTATATACAAAAGAAATTCCTTCCAAATAAATTATAAGCATCGTAAAATAATTATCACATAAATTTTTCTTATCTCCGTCCGCTCCACATAACTTAACACATACTCTATCTATATGTACACAAGTAGAGTCTTGAGGGATGAGTCCGGCACTGGGCACCACTATTGGGCCACGACGAGGGTCGCGTGGGGCGAGTGGGCGCAGAGGTGCACTCGGCCGCGGGGGGCGGCCACGGCCACCAGCTGCACGGGCGGCGGAGGGC
>DWHO01001803.1:0-14501 GCA_018247575.1 Eurytides lysithous rurik | reverse complement strand
GTAATACAATCTACTTGATTTGAAGCAGTCAATATACTGTGCACTAAGTACTTATGTTCCTTGTATCGATAACGAATGTGAATATTTTCCTATAAAACGGCCATAATAAGATTTCACAAAATTAAATCTTAGCTCTAATTCCAGCAATTAATAACAGATAACGCGAAACTAGCTTAAAACTGTAACTATTGTAATGGCAAGTTTCTGTTTCAAAGTTCTTCTTTCCGCTGACGCGGCTTTTACGGCCGTAACCAACGCAAGCCATTGAATTATTGATTAAATATCTTATTGAAAATGAACACTATAAACAGGAAAATATGTACGTTGATCACTTTAATTCAAACACACGATGGTTTTGACAATTTGATGACCAGATTGGTCTGAATTCCGACAAGCAAAACGGCTCATGTTATTATTTTGCGCTTCAAGTCACGCGAGGAAGGATATGTCGATATCTTTTCAGTACATTGCATTTCGTTAATGTTAGAAAGATCAAGCCAATGCACTTTTTATTACTTCTCCAACTAAAAATTATTTCGGGGCTTGACACGGTGGCGTGTTAGCTACTTATGTACTTTATAAACTACGTTTAAAAAAATTTGCTCACGTAAAACATATATAAGTTTTTACTTCAATAAAAGTAATTATTCAAGCAATAAAGCCTTTGTTTTATTATTCTAAAAGTAACAACTGCCAAAAAGTAAAATTCTTAGCTAAGTAAAAGTCAACATTTTCTTTACTTGAGCAATAATTGGTTTTAATTCCATTTTAGATATTTCTACGCTTCGATTCTTTCATTTTTTTCCAAACGAAATGGAAGACATAAAAACATGTTTATGATCTAAAAAATGTTGTTTACGATATATTAAATGAAATCAAAAGAAGACGGTGATACAGTTTATGAGTCTAGAAATCAATTGATATCATCATATAATTGTCAAAACGTTTTGCAAAACCAATGCAGATGTAACTTTAAAGGCCGTACAAGAAAATGATATTATTTTTTTTTATTTTTTTTAGAAGTATACGAAACGCACAATTATAGTGTTGCCGGTTTGAAAAAATTCTTGGTGTGGAGTAATACTTAATGCTTTGCTCAATTGTAATACTTATATAATACTAATAATAATAAAAATAATGACTTATTTAAACAATAACTATGCAACGAGTAATCACTACTCTATAAATACGATGTTAATTCTGTTTATTATAATATATAAAATCTTGCTATTAATAAGCTTATATTACTAGTATACATAAAGATGCGAATATAGTGTTTAAAATTATTATAAATTAGTAAAATCTCGCTTAATGTTCCCATTCATTCAGTTATATTAAATTTAGATTTCTTTTTTCAGGATGGCAAAAACCATGTCACTTTTCCAGAATTCCAGCAAAATGGTTCGGCCAAACAGTTCACGCACGGTAAAAAAAAGTATTATAGATTAGGTACATAATTTATTTATATTTTATTATCACGAGTGTCAATCGCATGCACGTGTGGGTTTAAGTATTGTTTTTTTTGTTTTTAAGTTACTTTTTTTTGTTATTCTTAATTTGCATAAGTTCTTAAGCTTCTTTTGAAATACTATTTGTAGAACGTAATCACGAAAAACTTCTGTTGATTTTTTTTGCTACAAATACACTTTTTATACTTTGCTGTATGTTATTTGGCAGGCTTTCTGATTTATGGTTAGATTTAGATATAAAATTTAATAAAACAGTATCTTAAGAAGAACACCAAAAAGAAAATGGTCTCTTCGTTCAGTTGACTATTTTGGTATCTATACCAGTAATATTTGTACATCGTTGATATATTATTGCTGTTAATTTAAATGTTTCGAATTGGTGTTATTATTTAAAAATGAATACCCACCAAAAACAGGTTGCATGGCATAAGTGACTGGTTCCTCATAAACTTTATGAAATACATTTTATAAAGACTTAGTTCTGTTTATCAAAAAGCAGTTTTGTTGTGACATGAAAATTTTCCGTATAATCAAAATAGAAGGACTACTATAAGTACGAAACGTATTCAGAATTGACATGTGATAATAAATTCCTAATACCAATTCTAATAACTCTATGACTGCATAATATTGATTGCATTGTTTCAACTACTTGAAAATCATGGATGAACCGCACATGATTGTATTTTTTTTTAGATTACATTGATGAGGTCCTACAGGAGGATGAAGAGCGTGAGCCGCGTCGCGAAGAGAATGATGGCGGTATTACTTTCACTGCCAAATCCCCACGTAGGTATTTTGCATGGACCGCGTCAAGTCCTATCCCGTATTTGTACTTCAATGACCGATCAATGATAATAAATGTATTATTTAATATTCAAACAGTGTTCCTAAATGTTAGTACTCAGAAACGTCTTTGTTACAGGGTACTATTTGTGATTTACATAGGCCAGTTTTGTTAAGACTTCCTATTTACGAAATTTCAATATTAATCCAATTATAAAAAACAAATAAAAATTCCCGGTTTAAGAAAATAACTTTAGCGCACGTTAATTTTTCTACGCATCATTTGTTACACGAATCTTTATTTTTCATTCCCATCGTAAGTAATGAATGATACAATAATAATTTTAGCCTCTGATAGGATGCTGAAAAACTAAAATTCTTTACGTTATATATTCTTCTTCTATTCTGTCCCGTTTTAAATGAATGAATGCATTGAAGTACAAATACAATTGATGTTGTTATAAACTAATGTGTTTTTAATCATTATATATTCCATCAAATGTAATATTACATACACTGATTTGAATAAGTAATGAAAGCTTTCAAGTGGTTTGGTACGTACAAAAATTACACAATTCTTTATGCCAGAACCATAACCTTCAGTTAATGACTTGGCTATTTCACCGTGAATGTTTTTTTTTGTTTTTGTCAAGTGCATTTGTTGTGGCATGGTATTATTGTATTCAAATTCAAAATTTTATCGTGTCATGCCCTTATCAACAAAAGTATTTTTAATATGCAAATAATACCGTAAAAAGTGTGAATAACTTTACAAATCAATAATATGTATAATCTTTTCAAGGCAGCTGCTTCGGGATATTTTTTTTCTAAAACAATTGTAAGTCTCGGAGACCAGTCTAAACATTACAACGCATTCAGTGTCCCGAAAAAGCTATACAAAGTCCTTTACATTAAAAAAATATTTTATTAAAACACTTTTTCATTCATTAAATCCTAAAAAAAATATTTAAGTAACAATCTTCTTGATACAGTGATGAAATTAAATAAGTAATGAACAGGCTTAAGAAGAAGATTCATAAAAGCGTCCGGAAAAGTATACATTATTGACTCGTCAAGTAATTTACGCTACGCGCGGAAGTCTATGTTTAAATAACAATTGTTAACCTTTGCTTTCTCGGTTTATTTGCAATATATACATTTCTAATATTCCAATAATATTCGTTTATAATAACGGTGTTTCATTCCAACTCCATGTATAACCCTATGCTGCAAAAAATGTCTTTCGTTTTTTTGTTATTGTTTTCCCAATTATATCGCTATTTAATTATCATCCGAAGTGGGTTCATACTTGTGCTATTTATCTATCCCGCTCTTCATTTCTGCTTGTTTAATAAGTTTGACTGTCGTTTTTTTCCCTTCCGGCAAACTTGATGCGGCATCACAAACTAATCATACTAATATCGACAACTCAACAATGATGCAAAACTCAGCTGGATATAAAGAAGTCAGCCCGACGTCCTCGCATAAAGAGAACAGTAGCTCGCTACTGAATCAGCTGGCAAACCTGCCCGGATTCAATCCTCTTAAAGCGAGGATCGTTAAGCAGTATGCTAAAACGCCAGAGGAAATACTGCCCACGGCAGTTGAGAAATCATTACCGTGGAGAAGGGACAGATCCACGTACAATTTCGGTATGTGTTCGATGAGAACTTGAACGTTTAATCACAACCGCATTTGCTTATGACGGCCGAAGTTTTTTTTTTAATGCTTTTGGCTTACGTTCTCTTTGCATAATCAGTGGCGCTTTTTAAGCATACGGTTATGATCCTTCCTTAGTGATGAGTGGAAATTGCACGGACGTCACATATGTCTCTTCGTGTATGTGGTAAGCTTTACTCCTGGCCTGGCCTGGTATTTCATAATTTTTGTGCAAAGGTAACAATATCTTCTACATTTAATTTTATCTTTTTGTTACATATATAAATTTCACATTATTGCTGTAATTTTCTTTATATAAACCAAGTATTATTAAAAAAAAAATGCCGCGATATTTTTGTTATCTTAAAAATTACGTAAGTTCATTCACAGATTGACATCAAACCGAAAAAATAACAAAGTTGATGAACTTAATATTTTTTCGGTATGATGGTTACTTTTGCAAAAATATTATAAGCTTCACTGAATTTTCCAGTAGACTGTATGTATATCTATGTAGTATTATTGTCTTGCAAGTAGGAAAATGTAATTAATTTTATTGTTTATAGATGTTAATGAAATAATGTAAATCTTGAGAAAAATTTTAAAATAGAAAAGAAATTCATATTTGTATAAATCAGCTATTAAAAATAAGTTATTATATAAAAATGAATATGTTATTTTTTTTTTAGTACCGAATGAGGACATCATTGAGGAAGACGAAAGAAGATTGTCCGACGATAATGGTAAGACATTTAAAATTGTTAATGTTTCAAAAAAGTATTATGAACATACGTGACACGTTCATAATGTTGCTAACACTTGTTCTTTCTGCGAAAGAAAACAAAATGGTAAACTAATATCTAATAAACTTTTTTATATCTGAAGTTTGTTTCATAAAATTTACTTGTATTTTTTCTTGTTTTCTCACTATACCGGTAGTGCATGTGTTATAATTTTTCTATATGGCTAAGTTAGGGACAATATAAAGTTATAAATAGGTCTAATCAGATCATAAGGATGCACTTTAAAACAGAGGGACAGAGTAGGCTTTCGTTAGCTCATA
Organism: Eurytides lysithous rurik; assembly: GCA_018247575.1. Taxonomy (NCBI): domain Eukaryota; kingdom Metazoa; phylum Arthropoda; class Insecta; order Lepidoptera; family Papilionidae; genus Eurytides; species Eurytides lysithous. The sequence goes on along the minus strand of DWHO01001803.1, from coordinate 9,524 downwards.
TTGGATGAGTAAAGCATTATAAAAAAGTTGAAAGTAATGGTTATTTTAGATTTTTATAAACACACTTTTCGAATTGTTGGAAAAGATTTTTCTATCTGAATACATCAGCAAAAGGAGGGTTAAGTATTTAACCTGCGTGTCATTAATGTATGTGAATTGCATGATTTTGTGATTCTATTCTTATATCAATTTAAAATCATTAGATTTGACTCAGGGGAGCAAATGTCATTGGATACATCATGTTAAAAAGTCAAAATGGCGGATTTCAGCTATTATTTTGCCTGGTTCAACAGTTCTTTCAAGCCCACAACCACACAACTGGGGTATCAGGCAATCATAAAATTAATTTATGTTTAAAATTAATCTCCGAGTTGCGAGTTCTGTCCTTCATTTATTTTTTTTCTTTTAACTCTTCGATACGATAATCGTCTAAAAGTAGTATATAAGATTAATAGCATGTAAGTTTCACGCGTAGGGACAGTTAAAATCTGTTGTTACTCTTCAGGTTTGCTAGAGCACTACAGTAATTCGCGTCGGCTAATTCAATTGTGCAAATAAATTTTAAACGTTGCTTTATTATCGGTGCTATAAATCTGAAATATAAACATTGTAAAAATTGTATCTGTTAACACATTCACTGCTGACTCAAAAAATCGTTCAATACAAGGATGCGACTTTGCACACGTATTACTATTTTTTTTTGACATTTCACATACATGTGTTGCCCGCACGGGCGACCCGGCAGGAAACACACCGGTGTGTTTACCGCACTGCGAAACGCGGTATAATTCGAACACACATTTGAGTTAAGATGCACGCGCGGTTCAGATTTTTTTCACACCACGGTTGTGTTTCATCAGTGAATGTGTTAATCGCTTACTTTCACTAATCATTGTGAATTTCACGCAGATACTTACATGACTGTCGCTGAGCAGGCACGGGTGGCTACTCCTACGGCTACAGAGACTATGTTACCATGGAAACGGGAGGAAACGGAAGGATCTGGTGCCCTAAAACAATCTGAATTTCCTTCCTGGGCTTCGAATAAGGAATATCTTGCTTATAGCTCTCCTTCGGCGACATTTTTAGGTAAATATTTTTGAATTTTATCGATTGCGTTTTTAAGACAGATTATTAGAGCGGTCTTTTTAATCGTCGACCAAATCTTTCTAGTGATACGTTTTATTTTAATAGAGTACCTTTAATTGTGTAAGTATGACATATTTTCAAAATATTTATTTAAGATATAGATTCTTGATTTCAATAAACTAAAATGCAGCGTTTATTTTTTAACGGAGACAGCGTTTTTATTTTAGCAATTAGTTTTTCAATGTACTTATTAAAAAGGGTATAAACAAATACGCACGTTTATAATATGAATAAAAGCTTTCTCCATATTATAATCCAAAGCAAATTTATTAAGTATATTGCTTTAATTCTTTATTTTCATATTACATCAATCACTAACGCATGCAACAATCAAATTGTTTTCTGCTTCACGTATCACTATATAACATATAAATAAAAAGCATCAATGCGAAATATTTAAAACATCGAAAACGTTTAGGATATAAATAAATAATAAAAATAATAATGTTAAGAAAATGCTAAGTTGTTATGTTAAGAAAATAATATAAAAAATATTATTAAAATATTGAAAATGACAAGATTTCTTAATTTCTAATTACAGCTTTAGCGGAACGGTTATGAATATTTCAAACATTTTTTTATTATTTTAACATACCTCATTTTTAACATTCACCCTAGTGAGTTGAACAGTTACATAATTGACACAACACTTCACAGTTTACTTTATTACAAATATATTTTAAATTATTTTATAGCTATTTTCTCATACAAGTTTTCTTTTCCTTTCCCCTGTCCGTTAACCCACTTGCCCTCCTAAAACTAGGTGGTATAGAGAAGCCAAAACACCCGAAATCTATCATAGGTCTATTCAGAAGAGAGAGCTCAAGTTCTACTCAAGGTGCTCCAGAACTGCTCTCGGGGTCTGAGACAGAGGGCAATAGGACCGACGGGAGTAAAGGCGAGAGTTCTTCCGTGAAGGGGGACTCCGCATGTGCCCCAAGATCTGGTACAAATTTATTATCGAAGAGGAGTACGAGCTTGGGAGGTCCGTCGGTTTTACTCATGGAAGACGTCGCTCACTCCGACCCTCTCGGAGCCTCCAGCAGACCAGCGAGTATAATGCAGGGCCCACACAGAGGGCAGTGTAGACGAGGTTCTATGTTGGAGTTAACGGGGTATGGATTCAAACCGTATAAGTAACTGCTACAAAATCTGTTTCTGATAATCTTATCTTTTATAACTAAAAAGTAACTATTTCATTGAGTTATGCGATGAGCCCAGCTAAGCAAGGGCCTAATGGTAGACGACACGCTTGCCCATGACGCAGCAAAGCTATTTAGTATTCAAAGCTCAGCGTTCATTATTCAGAAATATAAGAAGGCCTATCCATTGGTAGACATCGGGAAAATTACTTCTCTGCTATAAAACAACTGGCAATGCCTTTGCCTTTTCCCGACGGGTTCTGCAATAACAAAAATCTTTTTATTGACATAAATAGCTTAGCCTATGTTACTGTGATGCTTCACACGTTAGGAAACCCATGAGAATGCTGTTTCTATCAGTTGGACTCTAAATCAGCAGAGTTACGAATTTTAATATAGTGATATCGAGGCGCTTGAATTCAGTTAATATTCAGAATTCTACCACAAGAACACGTTACGACGTCTTTTAAAGAATCAAAGAAAAGATGTCATGAGAGATCTCCAGAGTTGTATAAGCTCTAGATCTGTAGCTAAAACTCTAACAATTCGTGAAAGCGTTATTTCGAATTTGGTTATTTACTGAAATCATCAGACATATCAGTAGACTTGCATGACTTTAAGGTTCTGCTCAGATCTCACTCTATCCGATCTATTTGGAACGAGATCTAGACATAGTCGAAAGACAAATCTGAAGCTTAACTTCTTTCAAAATAATTCAGGTGTTGGTATTGTGGGGCTTATTTACAAAAGATGACTAAACATTGATAAATGAATATTGAATTTAGTACGCGGTGAATTGCCCAATCATTTGAAAATACCCTTAATAATTCTAGATCATTATCACGAGATGCGATAACTGAGGAAAAGTGCAGCAAATCACTGCCGGAGAGCGAAAGAATGGGTGTCCGGCGATTGGCGTTAGGACAACAAAGTCTACCGCGAGAGCCGTTTGTAAGGCAAATGGCGACGACACCCAACCTACTCACCAGCTCATCATCAGACGACTCCTCCGACGATAACACCTGAGTACCGCGTCGTGGTAACCAAGATCGGTTGCCACTACTCAGGTACAGGACATTAGAGTAATGCGCGTTCGCAAATATAATCTGTGCTGTGAATCTGTGGTGTAAAATAGTAAATATGTTTCAAATGGTAGTTACGCGAATAATAGTTTAGTTACAATATTGTGTGGTTGAGGTTGTGTGTTAATTGTTTTTTTACTTATAAAACATGACTGTTGAACTCAGAGACTACAAGCAGTGTTTAGCTAGCATTAAATTAATTTTTCTGCCAACGGACTCTTATTACCAAGTCCACAAGAAATTCACATACAAGATTAATGCTAATTAATTGCTTTTTGGTATCTCTGAGTCTGCAGAGTTTGAAAGTAGCAAGTCATTTTAAATATACTAATATTTAATGGTTCGATTAAAAATCATTCCTAACATTATAAATAATACAATAAACATTTCAAAGTGATAAAAATACTTATTGGTTGTATTCAGTTACCTTAACGTTATGGGCCAACACCGTAATTTTTAATAGTTTTGATTTTTAGCCAAGTAATCGGAAGAATCGGTGCAAACGTTGTAGGTATTTAATATTATGTAAATAAAAATTATGATCGATTTGTGTTGTTATCATGGCAGCAAAAATCAGAAACGAAATCGTTATGATATATGGGCCGGCAACACATTTGCAAATCTCCTGATGTTGCGAATATCCATGGGCGACGTTGATCGCTTGCGAGAGCCGCTTGCTCATTTGCCTCCTAATCCATTAAAAATACATATGATTAATATATGAATAACCCTAATTTAGCCCAAATCACTGAATTACGTTTATTTCCATTCTATTTTATTATTTTAAATAGAAATTACATTTTTCTTTAAATGTCACCAAACTGACAACTACCTATTAACGGACAATAAAGAATCTGTGTATAAAATATTTATGGTTTTTTTTTCACTCATATTTTATAATTTGTGTTATTTGTGCTTTTTGCGTTATAAATCTTCTAATAAAATTGCATATAAATCCTCACAGTACTACTATTGTAATAAACAATGTCGTATTATTTATATCATAATCTTATTAAACTGTCTTTTAAACATTGTCTACATCATCATTAATTTAACCATGTCTTATACAGGTTTACTAATACCAGATAAATATATAACTACAACATATAAAACAAATAAAACGTTTTACGCCCTTCGAATAAGGTTTCATATTCAGCAAATGTAGCCATAAATGAACGCTAGTTATTTTCAGTCAGTTCTTCAATGGACATGGAAGGGTTTTGATGGTTATAAGCACTAACAAAAGAATTATGAACTTCAAGTTTTCAACTTGAAGTTGAAATCCCATAGCTCACAAGTTGTTCTGATGAATCTTTGCGTCATGTTAACAGAATATGACACTTAGTGTAAACGAATCTAAAAGTAATTGAACAGAATGTTTTTGGTATTCGTAACTCTGTATTGACATGGCGACACATCTCAGTTACGCTAACGCTTTGTTTTTAGTATTATTATTTAGTTTTGAATCTACCAATTAATAAATAAAGCAAGAAAGAAGGATTATATTTTTCACCATACATTTCACCCTTTAAAACTTTTGTTAATAAAGTTTTAAAAATTATATGAACTTACGTAAGTATATATAATACACTGTATGTTAAATTCTTATTTACTCAATATAATATTAAAATGATGTCAATAGTAATGTTGTAAAGTATTTATGAATGAATATAACTTGGGAACAATGAACAGAATGAGTATTATATTTTGCTGCTCATTGATCCAAGTAGCTTCAACAGTATTTTTGTATGGTGTTTGTAATTGTAATAACTGTTAAAGTAAGACATAAAAGTAGGTTGATGTAAGCCAAAATAAAAAAATACTAACACTTAAATATTTAGTTAAAACATGTGGTAACGGTTGCCAATGACAATATTGTTTAGATATTGATCAAACATATACAATTAAGCTCAAATCCTGTATTTTAAACCAGCCTTTTCCTGAATTTAAATAAACGCCTTTTGAATAAGATTTTAACTATGTGTTAGTGTTTAATTGACTATGTGTCTTCTTTTCAACAATATTGTGAATAAACGTTTAACAACTTCATTAACAATGACAGTTTTGAGTAGTCTGAATTTATAGCTTGACATGAAGCAGATGTTTTTTTTGTTTATAACAATACTACGTAATATAAACTACATGTCATTGGCAATTTAAACTACTAAATTTTATGTAACCTTTTAAGAATAAATGATTGCTTCTGTTTCATAAATAAGAGCTTAAGTGAATGATTTGTCACTAAATAGCACTGTTTGAATCTTAGCCGTAGATGCAAATGCGTTTAAATAATATAGTACAATAATAGAATTAAGTAGTACAATATTAACAATTAGCTATTAAAATAAATAGCTTTTAATTTAACATGTATATGTATGCTCCAAGACATGTTTTAAAACCTCGCTTTTAAAACTTTTTCCTCGTCATCGCTAAGAGTTATATTTGGAAATAACAAATATGTTGCTACGGTCGTACTATACAACATTCGGTACAGTATTTCCATAGAATAGACAAATGAATTTTTAAAATAATCGCGAATACATGCGGTGTCGGTGGACAGAACAACATAAAACATTGATATTAATTGAGACTGTGCACTAAACTTTATTGCATTGAAATGTTTATAGTACCATCATTTACGACGACATTTACAAATTTTTACAATGAAATTGAAAAATTATCACGTAATTTACGATATTATAGCGTAATGTAAAAAGACAACCAAAAACAAGCCCTCTTTTTTTCTGCAGGCGTTCTTCCTCAAGCCCAAATTTCTTTCGCTCTAGGTACACTACAAGGCCAACTCCCCATTATTGTATCTTATACTCAAAAAGTCAAACAAAAAATCTTTAGTATTTTATTAAAATATTTATTTATGTTCTATTTTAATGAAACTTAAGCTGTTTATTAATTTTTTCTTTTCAATGCTTTCCATTAAAACTGTAAATTGATATCCTTTAAAGGGGTTAATTTTACTTTATCTGGCGTTCAAAAGTAATACACAATTTTTTCGAAGAAAAATAGTTACTGAAAGAACTTTTCAATGCACTTACACTTTTAATTCGATACAGGAATAAAATAATTATGATGTTTTTAAGAACATATTAGACTTCGTCGCCTCTTTCTAACAGATAATATGACATAACAACTACTATTCATTCCACCATCATATAAACAAATTCCTAAAATATTAATTCTGTAAAAAGAATAAAATATTTGAAATCGATAAAAGTATATAAACAGTTTCACTAAAGGCCTAAGTGCTTATTGAGCAAATGAATTTACTCACTCAATAATTTAATAAGTATTCCTTGAACTTAATATGAAACTGCTGTACAGTTGACGAGATTTTGGCGTTTGCTTACATTTATACAAAATAAAATTGTTCCAAAGTTTTTCTTTTACTACTGTAGTTAGAACATATCGCACGACTATGCGTTTTATTAATATGAAATATATTGATGATTATGAAATGTATGAAATTATATTAACTGAGATTCTTTATTTATTTAGTTTGATTATGATTATAATTTTTGTAGGGAAGCACTTTCTATTAGGTAGGAAATTGATAAAAGTAGGCTCAATTAGCCAATAGTATAGTGTTTTATTATTACTAATATTTATATGATAGTGTAGCGTTTGGGTTTGTTTAATAATTTATAGTCAAATAGTTATATATTTTTTTGTTTTTCGTAGATCACACCTTATAGGTTATTAATAGAGACAGGGCTTTAGTCAGAACTATTTTTTTCATTGATTCAAAAAAATAATCGAACATTGAAAAAAGCCTTTATCACATATTTTAAATAACAAATGCTCCCACATTATAGTAAAAATTGAAACTTGGACAAGATTCTCTTTCTGTATCAGAAGTCACATTATTTATTAAGGTACTATTTTTATAATGTTGACATTAGTATATGCAATGGAAGAATGAAGAAATTTTAAATAAGAAAATTTACAAATGTGTAAAATATTGAAAAAGCCGTAATACACTAACATTGACCAGACTGCAAAGGCCAAAGCATTGTTTAAGAAACGTATAAAACGAAAGCTCGCAATTTCTGCCTACCTCTCTGAGTGACATACTTGACAATTGTTACAAGTATATTTACTTACATAAATATGTATATAATAATTGTTTTCAATTTAAACTGTTGGGAATTAATTTTGAAACTTTAACACAAATGTTTAATATGTTTTTAAAACCAACTCACATTTTGTACGTCAAAAGTTTCCTCGAAAAAAATTAAATTTAATAAAATATAACAAACAAATAAGTAATTACAGTACTTTATATTTACAAGCTTTTTATGAAATAAGGTGTGTCAATTGAAACTACTAGTGCCTAGTCTATTATAACAACTCATGAATATGTTTTTTTTGTCTGATATTGTTGAATTTGTGAAATAGTTTGATGATAGATCGTGTAAATTATCGAAAATAAAAGTTTAACGCAAATATACACAGTTTAATTCAAGTAATCCTTTTTAATCCATATGGTTTGTTCATTATACCTTAATACAAATAATGATTTATAATTTTAGATATAGTTAATAATTATTAAAATACAGCCTTAACCAAAAGTATTGAGCAACCAATAAATTTTACTCGTGTACAAACTGTGGAACAAAAACAAAGCCTATTGTCTAAGAATTGACTATTCGGCCCCCAAGAAGTCATAATAACTAGTTAACCAGACCTAGTACTCGTTGTGTACTCATCCAGTGATCAAATGCGCTATTGTGATAAAATATCGCCAAAACTTAACAACTTATGTTTAGTTTGTTAAATTTTGGCGATGTTTTCTCAATATGCCTGAAAGAAACGAACTTAGTTTAGAGACTTTTTAGGCTCAGAAGCGGACAAAAACCAAACTTAGAGAGTCATTAAAAATAGGAAAAAAAACTTCTTTAAATCTCACTGTCAAGTTATCATTAAAAATAGATAGACCAATTTGTACACGAGCCGTCCGTATAAGACTTTAGGAAGCTGGTTTGAAAGGATGTAAAAGCAGGAAGAAACCCTGGCTCCCCTATTAAAATAACTGAAGAAGATTAGTAAAATATCATGTGGTCAGACGAATAAAACTTTGAGGTTAGTAAATCGATTTAATTATCCATAAGCAATATGATATCAAATAAAAAAAATTAATTTGACTAAATCCGGTGTGACTTTTGTATGTCATATTCATTACCAACTGTAAAACACGGTAGAGATAACATAATGGTTTGAGGTTGCAAAATATGGAGTTGGCGAAGTGTTCGTATGTGGGGGCCGTATGGACTACAAATGTCCTCGAATTGGCGTTGATGCCATAATTTTCACACTTTTTTGGCGATACGAATACAAATGACGTTAAATTTCAACAGGATAACGTATTATGTCATAAATCGGCCCGCACGATAGCATGGTTCAGAGAAAACTGCATTAAGCTTCTTGAGTAGCCTGCTCAGTCTCAAGACCCCCATAGAACATTTAAGGAATTTATTAAAGCAGAAAGTAAGGCGCCACACTATAAACATGAATGAGACTAGAATGAGACCCAATATGACATGAAGATTGTAGAACGCATATTAGGTATCTACCCAAAATAATGTCTGCACTGATTAAAAGGCAAAGGGTGGACCCACAAAGATTAAATTTAAATTGATTAAATTGTTTTAATTTATTTTGCTGTAAAATTAATCGGAAATGTAATGGCAATAACATTTTGTATTATATCACATTTGTTGTTCTAGATCCAACATAATTATTTTAAGAAGCGTACCTAACCCTCGATTGTACATAATTTTATTTACAAAAAAAATATGTTCTGTCGGTGGCTTTGTTCGTCTTGGTCTTATTTTTTTGTTCTATTTTTTTTATTTTGTAATTTTTCAGAATAAAAAAGATACAAATATGTACAAATACCCGTAACTATCTATAAATAAATTTAGTTTAATCAAAAATACCTGCAACTTCGTTATTATTTGATAAAAATACCAACTATCGTGCACACTTACGGACTTTAAATATGATAAATGAATTGCAAAACTACGAATTACTTTTTTTTTTTTTTTTTTTTTTTTTTTTTTTTTTTTTTTTTTTTGTTTTGGGGCAACAGGCGGAGACGGGACACCGGGGGTTTTTGTGGACCACCAGTTGTTTT
>DWHO01001802.1:0-14502 GCA_018247575.1 Eurytides lysithous rurik | reverse complement strand
TTGCACTTTTTTTGTGTATTCAACTAATAAATAGGTATAAATGGATGTGCCATAAAAGGGCTGTTGCTGCTTTAGACAGGTAATTTAAATAATATTTAGAAAGATTCTAAAAATGTGCATTTTTCAAATCTTTAATCAATTCTATTGCAAGAACCAGTGCAGATTACCTCCTTGAAAAACCAGCATGCTTTCTTTTCTAAATATGTTGCAAAGATATAGGTAAAAAGTAAACAACAACCTATATAGGGCTACTGCTGGGCTCAGATCTCCTGTATACCGCAATTACAAAGGGCACTGCTTTATTAATATAGATATTCCCTATATTATATAAATTTATTTTAAGAAATATGCACTTACACTTAAAATATCCATTTCAATTTAAAAAATTAATAAAACTGATATCATTAGTTGTAATTTTTAACTTTTCTTTTTCAGTTACTGGGATTCATTATTAAGTGCCCTATATCCTCGACTGGAATATGTTTTTAAACTTAATATTCAAAGTGTAAAAGACTGTGATCCTGCTAAGTTATCTAACAAACAACTTGGACCTCACTATGTATGTTTTGTCTATAAATAATCTGCATTTATAATCAACTTTTTTTTAAAATTTTTGGACATCATTAGGAATAATAATGGCCTTAACCCCTAATGGCAATGTCTTAAGCCATTAATACATCTTAACCTCACTTACATTTTTGTTATTTTTCATAATATAGTACCAAGACTTCTAAGTAATAACAAATATAAAGATGTTAATGCTAATTGTCTCAGCAGCAAATTCAGTAGTTCAGTACTCTTATTTTTAACTGTTAAAATACAAACTGTTGGTAGGATCTACTTAAATATAGGGGATATTTAAATTGACCTAATCCCTATATTATTATTCTTTCAGATAACTCGAAGATATGCTGAATTTTCTGCAGCCATGTTGAGTTTAAGCGAACAATTTCCTTCAGAGGAACTTAATAATTTATTATTAATTTTACAAGATGAAGTGCACTGCTTTCTTTTAAAAATGGCAGCAGAATTTCCTCAAAGAATTCAACAACTTATATTTTTAATTAATAATTATGATATGGTTTTAAGTATACTTATGGAGAGGACCAGAGACAACACAAGAGAAGCAGAAAGTTTCAGAGAACAATTACAAGCAAGAAGTACAGAATATGTTGAGGAAATATTAAGTCCACATTTTGGTGGGTTAATGCAATTTGTCAAAGAAGGTGAACAACTCTTGGAAGGTGGGAAAGCAAGTGACTTAGCAAATTTGGAGAAAAAATCAATATCATTAGTAGCTTCATTTACGTCTGGTTGGAAACAGAGTCTTGAAGAAATTCATAGAGAAGTTTTGGTATCATTTCCAAACCTAGTAACAGGGTCAGGATTGTTACAAATGGCCCTTACCAATTTTGTGCAATATTATCATAAATTTGCAAAATTACTTACACCAAATGCTCGAACACAGTTGGTCAATATCCATGTTATAATGGTAGAAATAAAGAAATATAAGACTAATTACTAAATTTTAGTACTATCTTAAATATTTTTATTTAACAAATGCTATGATTAACATGTGTTACAAAGATATATGTAATATTATGATTTATTGTATTTACTCAAATTACTGCTCAGATAAGGAATTTATCAAACAAAAAATAAATTTTTAGGGAACCAATTATTACTTTGAATAATTTACGACTAAGATATTCTACATCCCAGTCTGTTACATAAATGATATCACTGTTTAAAGTATTGTAAAATTCATCTTATTTTAAGAAACAAGGAAAAAAAATATTTATCTAGCAGTGTATTATGTTAAAGAAACAATTATTTATTAGTTGATAAATGTGCAGTAGACCTTAATAAAAATATAAACTTTTTTTTTAACCTAATTCATGTGTTATAATAACATCATAAAAAAATAAAAGAAGTAATATGAAACTTACAAGTTTTATTTCTAAAAGTTCCTACATAAATCACAGAAGTAAAATCAGGAAAATTGCATTGAGCTTGACTTCAAGCATTCTTTTACAGCAAAAAATATGTTAATACTATGGCCACATTCAGCAAACATCAAATCCATAGCCCTATGTGTTTTTTACAGAGACACAATCATATGTTTAAAGTAAAATATTTATATATTAGCAAAAACTAGGTTTGTTTGTAGAGGTAGACACAATCGCCATTTTGAATATATGTGAAAATACAGACAATCAAATGAGTATATTTCCTATGGACATGTCATGTGACAAATATTGACTTGCCAAGTCATAATTTAAAGACATCAAATACCCTAAAGGCAATGAGTTAACTATCTAAATAGTAAATTGAATCAATGGTAAAATGGTTGGACTAATAGTATTTATTATTCTAATATTACTTAATTAATGTGACATTATTATATATAGTTGGTTTTTTTATTGTTTGAGTGAACCCTGATTCAAATTTTTTAAATTGGGTTGCCATTAAAATACACAACAGTCATTTTATGTCACGAAATTACCAGTGGGATTTGAGTGATGCAATTACAAAAAAGCTGAGAAAATTGATACTGAAAAAGAACAACTATTAAATAAGAGATGTGTTAAAAAAATAAAAAAACAGCCCTCTATAGTGGGGCTGTTGTAGTATCTATAGATTTTTAATGTTATAACAAGTCCAATGCTTAAATAACAAGGTGAATCTTGTTAATAAATATAGATCTCTTTATAAGAGAAAGATAATATATAAGAGAATCTTGTTAGGTTTAGAATATATCGCAAAAATTGATGTTTGCAGACGAGCTTTAAACATTATACTATGATATACAATACAAATTAGCACATTATTAAGAGTACAGATAACACATTTATGATAGATATGGTATATTACAATACCTGACCAGAAGAGTTACATCAATACAGAAACTTAATTTAATCTAACTTATATTGGTTAAAAATAACAATATACAACTTAAATGCTACATTTAAATCTGAAACTTAGTTATTTACAAATTCTCTTACCATAAAGTATCATTACAAAATTATGTCTAGGGAAGGGCCACTTTGGATAATGTCACTTTCCAGACTTTAGCTGGTTTTTCTTTTACATAATCCTTTAACAATTGTTCCAGATCAGATGAGATATGAGCGGGATTCCATGTTAACAATGCTTGAATAACTCGAGTGGGATTGTGCCGTCTCATATATAGCAAACTAGAGAAAATGGCTTCCTTCATTCTAGAAGAGACTGCAAATTCAAAAGTATAATGAAAAAATTAATGTAAAACTATGAATAAAGATTTCTATAAATAAATAAGAGATCGAAGTTTATTTAAAGCATTATAAAAATATATAAATTAACAATTTTATAACTCATTCCAACATTCAACTCACATTGAAAATTAATTCTGCCAACTATGCTACTTTAGCTATTATATTTTAAAAGCAAATATGTATTAAGTTAGAACTTACCATCTCTGTCTAACATTTCCAACAGTTGGTTAACAACAATCTCACAGTGTACTTTCATATCATTGGGATAAGGTTTCAATAGTGCCCCCAAAATAGAAACACAAAATTCTTTTATTCTTTCTGGTACATTATTATTTTCTATAAGTGGCTGTAGCATTTTTTTAATGATGTGCTTTTGGCACCATTGGGGACCTCTTCGTTTAGCAAGTATTATTAGAGACATTCGTAACATTTTCTTTTCAATCGGAATGTCTGAAAAATGGGGCAAATACAGCTGATTTATATATCACAACTTACTCTAATTTAAAAAAGAAATGATCTAACTAAAACACTTGAAGAATGATTATAAAATAGACAGTAAATATATAGCAAAATTAAGAACTTAATTTTTCTCTGCCTCTGTCTTTTACTGTGGATATTATCTCTATTATACACCAATGAGAATATATTAGTAAGTAAGTAAGAGTATAAAGATAAGGTAAGTTTTATTAACTTTGAACTATAACTTGAACATACCAAAATATATATAATATAATTATATTTGACTGGAGATATTAAAATTTGGTCTTATTTTGATCACAGTAATAACAGAACAATGACTGTCAAGTACATTCACTATTGTTCATGTGTAATTTATTTTCAAAAATAAAAACTTGCAAGCATCCTATATATTATATATTTCTCAATGCTAATCTAATTCAAATTTCTTTATTAAATGTGAGCTTTTATCAAATGGTCAAAAATACTACAAGAAACTCATACCATTTTGGGTAAATTTTTACACTGTACAAACAATATAAACAAAAAACAGATTAAATTATTAAAGACATATTATAAATAGGGTTTACATACCACGTAATTCTATTATAGCATTTTTAAACATTTCCAAAACCTTGCTTTCAGTCCATTCTGATACTTTATAAGAGTATTTATGGTTCAATATATCTCGTATTTCCTGCACTCTTTTAAATTTGTCTTCACATTTGAAAAAGTGTAAGAGATAAACCAAACAAGTAACCAAAGGGGTTTTTGCTAAAAAAAAGTGAAATTAATATTGAGAAAATACAAAATACTAGAACAAAATACAATATTATGTAAACAGATACTCTATAACTTACCTATTCCCATGTGAGCTAAGGGTAAAATATGCATCCAAACATCTAAACATTGTTTGATTAGGGCCACTGACTTAAATTGTATGCAGTACATAGCATCCAAAATAAACAGACGTAATCGGCTTTTTGCCTTGAAGTATCTACACAACACTGCATAGAAATGTGATAGACTTTCCACAGTTCCAAACTCTGGTGTATGATTTAATTGAAACAATGCAAACTCAATGCTAGACAAAACAATTTGGACAAAGTTTATGGAAGGCCAACCAGATTGTAATTCTTTCAGGATATATAGCAACACTTGTTCAGATTTCGTCATGTGTGGTGCAGGTGGACCGCTTACTTTATTATACAATTCATTTTTACGTGCAGGATCTTTCATATATTTCATGAACCCTGCTAAAAAGTTTCTCATATTGCAGTTTTGAATTTCTCTGACAAAATTATTCATAGCTTCTTTTGACTCATTATGAGGTACAGAAAGAATGTGCGTTATTCCATCTTCTATCTTTTGACACATACTATTAATTGTGGTGTCTGAAAATAGAATTGTTTTTAGTAAAACATTACTTTGGCTTAACAATAATTTGTTTACTAAATTAAAATTTGTGTTACAGTTATCAAATTTGCTCATAACTTGCACAAGTTTTGATTTTATGATGTTTCTTTACATTTCCAACCATCCCACCAAAAAATATAAGAAAAAAAAAATTACAGACGAACAATTTAAAAAACCAACAGACACATTTATATTTACATTTGTAAGCTGATCGCTAAAAAAATAATAAAAGTACCTGGTATTTTCTTGACATTGCATTTCACCGAATTCTTTGCATGCTTTTCTATCATTTTACAAAGAATACTTTCCTTTGGATGGTGTACTTTTTCTGAATAACTTAAACGGCGTTTTGATCTCAGTTCAGTAAATGTACCAAGGTCATTGTAGGAAACAACTGCAACTGTCCTGGGACTTTCAACATCTTTATTGATAGGTGGTTCATTTCTTTGCGACGAAGATAAGCGCACAGACCTTCTTCGAATTTCCATAGGTTTACTTGTATTATTGGAACAAACTTCAATAGGTTTAGTTGTATTATTTGATGAAACTTCAATAGGTTTAGTTGTATTAGTGGTTGAAACTTCAATAGGTTTAGTTATATTATTAGATGAAACTTCAGTAGACTTGGCTATATTATTGGCTGAAATTTCAATTTTTTTATCATTATGGGTCTTAATAGCCTGTTCACTTAGATTCAAAGTATGCATGGCATTTGAACTCCTCAATATTCTTTTAGGCGCAATTTCTATTGTATCTGACGCAACTCGTTTGAGATGTCTGCGATCTTCAATTTCAATAATACCAGAACTTTTCACTTGTGGTGATGTAGCTGGTAGTATGATTGTGTTGGGAGCATCAGAGTTATTTAAAAGTGACGACGACAATCGTCTACTTCGACTTCTTGTAGTTATAGAGTTAGGCGATATTGAATGGTTATGGAAGGCATCTAAATTTGTTGCAGATGTTTTATTCACAGGAGACAACTTTTGATTATCAAGAGCACAATCAACAGAATTTTTTCGAGAGACAGGGTTATCTGACTGTGAAGTATTTCTTATATTTCCATCTTTTCCAAAAGATTCATCGCATTTTTTATCAAGAGTTTTGTTTTCAGTTACATTTAAAATGTTAATCTTTTCCTTTGCTTTTAACTCAGCCATTACTTTAACAGCTTTTTCAAACGCAGCTTTGTTATTAATTGCTGCTACAGAATAATGCTCTGTTAAATTTTTCTTAAATAAGAGCTGTTTCCTACGTCCGACTTTTCGAATTGGCGGTGTTAGTGCCCTACGAATTTTGCTCTTAGGAAGCAATTTCTTTCTCAGTTTTTCTAATCTAGTTAGTTTTGTCGTTTTCTTAACTTTATCCACACCTCTAAAGAGAGGTGATTTATGTAAATAATCTTCAATGATGATTTCCTCCCTAGATAAATTGTTATTATAATTTAGGTCCTTATTTTGTGATTTATCAACTTCTAAGGACACCTTACATTCTGGTGTCTTGTGGCTATTACAAATGTTTAACTTAGTTGCAACATTTTTTTGTGGAATTTTAACAACATGGACATTTTCACTTGACCCAGTGAATTGTAAGTTGTCTTTCCGAGTATTTAGTATTACATCATTGTCATTACAATCCTGAGTTGTATGATGTATTCCATTATCTTTTAATAATAATTGATTTTTAAGCAGGCACTTAATATCTAATAATTCTTTCGTTATATGAGCAATACTTGCCTTCATCATTTCATTTTCCTCTCCAACTCTGGCCGCATCTTGACAGACATACCCACAAGATGGTTGAATGTTATCTATATTATGTGCCTTTGCTGGTGACTTAGGAAGAGGTGTTATTAACTCACTATCAAAGCGCATCCTGCTTAAAATATTTTCTACTTCGCAGTCACTGTTGTGGTTATCATTTACCATATCACTACTGTTTATTTCTAAACAATCTTTTTCATTTGCAACTGTCACATTGTTACAACTAAGCTTATCAAATTGTATGGGACTGGTTTGCTTTTCTTGTGTTATTTGCTTGATAGGACTTGTTGCTGTTTCTTTTAGGACATGTAGCCTCATTGGACTTATTGCTCTGTCTTGTTGATTTTTCTTTATGGGGCTGGTCGCCCTTTCTCGTAGTTTTTTCTTCATTGGGCTGGTTGCCACATTTCTAGTGATAATAAAGTCACTAGGATTGACTGCAATTCCAATATCTTTAGTTGATTTACGCATTTTTGCAGTATCTTTATTATGTTCTTGATTTGAAAACGACATAGGACTGGTAGCTGCATCAGATTTTTCAATTTGTATTGTAATTGGGCTTGTTGATTTATCAGTATAGTTCTTTTTTTCCTTGAGGATACCATTACTCAATGGACTATTATTCGTGTAGTAATCAGGACTATTAAAACATTTTTCAATATCAAAACAAGCTAAGGAAGATCCTCGACCAGTGTCTTCACTAACAACTTCATTACTAGAATCTGAATCATTATCAAAATCTATAGTCTTCCTTGATAAGTCATCTGTAAGCCAAAGTTTTATATTAAGATATTAATTTATATTAAAGTACAAAAGCATAAAATATTGATGATTATGATTATTACTATGAAAGAACAGAATAATAAATTTTAATAAGCTTGTGTCAACTTGAATTCATACTAGAATCTTACCATTTTCAATGATTTTCTTCAATTTTTTAACAGGAATGGATGTGAGAACCTGTAAAATAATTTACTTTTTAATGAAATTGTTATTGAACATCAAATATAAACAATGTAGTAAGGTACATGTGTAATACAATGTATGTATAATATTTATTAAGTATTTCATAATGTATAAACACACCTGATCTTCCACACTTTTACTTTCTGAATCAGAAGGCAAGGGGGATGCAATCGAATGGTCAAAGACATCCACATCATCAATACTAGACTCAGAATCAGACTCATCAGCACCAGTATTTGTTTTGAACCCATCATATTTCTTTAGAGTTGTTTTATGGTGGCTACGTAATTTTTCTGTAATAAAATATTTCTTATTTAGTTTTTTCCCAAACTTTTACAATTCATGTTGTATTTCTGAAGACCCTACTTACTTTTTCCCAAAACAATATCTCTGAGCAGACATAAATCATTCATAAGAGCATCATATTCATGTTTTTGTGATGCTGTCTGTTTTGTGCACTCTTTTGTGTTTGATCTCTCAAGTTGCTTTTCTATTTTTAAAGATTCTATTTCTGTCTCATATTCATGCACAAGTACCTGTGTAAAATAAATTTAACAACTGTTTTAGTACAAGTTAGTAGTAACTGTTATGGTACAATTTCATAGATTCACTACTAGTTTATTATAGTTGAAATTATTTAAAATTAAGAGATATCAAATTAAACCACCTGAAGTTGATTGGCATGAGACTGAATTGCTTTGCATTGGTTTTCTGCAATATCTAATCTTTCTTGCAATTCCTTTGTTCCTAGATACAAAAGTTGAGTATTCTGAAACAAAGACAAAACTATTACATAAAATAAATCATTATTTACTCACAGTACTAGGAAAAACCCTACCTTAAAGAGATAAGTTACAAAATTATAAATTTGTAGTTGTAAGTTACTAGTTTAATAGACATAGAGTTGGTTTATTTTTAAAGTCTTGATTACTTCATAATTTATATAATTATTTTATTAAATGTTTTTGAATGTCATGTTTTGTTATTAATAATTTCATAACAGAAATATAAAACATTTGAAAATAAAAATGGTTTTCTGGCATTAATATGATTAAAATTAAAAAGCTCCAGTCTAACACCTCAGACTCTAAAGATACCATGAAGTATAAAAAAAAAACAAAGTATTGAAAACACCGTCAATTTAAACGCAATGAAAATGCAATAAAAATCTGTACATTTGTTGTATTTTAGCACCAAAGATAAATAAGAATTGTATGAGTGAATAATATGTGGAACATGTACATAATATTTAGTAGAATATATATTGCCTAGTTTTCAAACATACAGTAATTGATTTTTTAATATTCTAATTATGCAATTTTTTACAACTATTGTCGTTGATTTACTATTCACAAAGAATAATAATATTGTTCAATTTTATAAGTTCAATTTTTTAAGTTCTATTGAACTTTTAATTGAAAATCAACTGCAAATTATTATTTTCTGTTGATTTTCACCTACTGGACAGTCATACAAATAAGTTTATTAATTGAGAATTGTTACAGGAATAAAAATTCCAATAAAATGATAATACAATACCTTTTCTAACTTAATGCACTGCTCTAAAGCATTGTTATAATTTATGCAAACTTCTTTGCATTCTTCTTTAGATGCCCACAAATATTGCTCTACCTGATCCAATTCGTCTCTTGCTACATAAAATCTCCTAAGAAGCCTACTAAAAAAAGTAATATCAAGAGTTAATATCAAAATGTTAATAATGATTAAAAATGTTTATAACAAAACCACTAGATATTAGTAACTTACTCCCCAGCTATAATTTTCTGTTTTGTATATAATATGGCACTCCGGTATTTTTCACTCTTATCTTCAACCTGAAAATTAATGCCTTTATAATACAGTACAGTATAATATAATACAGTACTTTTTTATGGATAACATAAATGGATGAGTCCAACACGATAAACTTATCACATATTTCTAGATACAACAAAAAAAGCGTTTATGATTTGAAATAACACATTGAAAAACTTGTTAAAGTATTTAATGATGGAGGTACAAAAAAAAATAATTAAAAAAAGTGAATATTTAATGACTAGAGAGTTAGCAGAAAATAGCAACATGTAAGAAACAAAATAAAATGGAACTACAATTTGCTTAAAAACGCTTGATGTGTTATTGATTATTTCATTCGTATGAATCTATTTTTCGTTGATTCTATATGATAACTAATAAATATCCTGAAGCAAGTCAATATTATCATTTATACGTAATTAAACTTTGACTTTACTTAAATAGTAAACGTTTATTTTAATATCGTAAAATAAATAACCTATAACTCACCGGGGCATTTTTAGGGCTTTGTTCGCATACATTAAAATCTATATTGGGGACACTGTTATTATCTGTAGACATTATCAAAAGAACTTGATAAACGCTTCTACACTAAATAAATTTCATTCACATAATCGATTTTTATTTAGAAACATCTTAAAAAACAAAACCGGCGCGCCAATCGTGTGACCAACCAACAAACCACCCCACAGAATATATAATCACAACGTTTTAAAACCAACAAACCAGCCAACACATTTATAGCTTAAATAAAATCACAGATAATAAATAACAATTTACAATAGCATCTAACAGGTTTGTTAATTAAAAAAATTAGACCTGAAAGAATTCAGGTTTAATTATTTATCAACATAACATATTAAAAAAAAAACTCTGGTAAATAAAAATATATATCGAAAACACAATTTTCAAAGAAATATGTCGAGTTTTATTTATAAAGGCAATAACGCTGACATTACCAGCAACGCCTGTCTTTTGATGAACAGTCTGGTCTTCAAAATAAACCATCGTGTGTTTAATTTAAACTGTTTTTTTTTAAAGTGATCAACGTGTATTTCTGTTCATATTGTTTGATTACTGAATAATATTGAATCAATAATTTAATGGCTGACGTTGTTTACGGCGGTAAAAATCACAGCAGCGAAAATTAACCATAAAACAGGAATTTGTCATTATTGTTATAAATTGCTGGATTGGAGGTAATGTTTCCCACAAGCCACTTTAATTCCAAGAAAATATCGATAAATAAAAATTGAATATAAATTATATATAATATATAATATCAAAACGAAAGTATAGGTTGTAGGGAAAAATGTTTTTATTTTCTTGTGTATCTTTAAGTAACGGTTATTCTAAGTTTAGAGGCATTATTAACCTTCGACGATAAAATATATATATACATAAAATTTTTCATTTTTTTTAAAATCATGTGGTTATATTTTAAAAGTTAATGGTAACTTATGTTCATTAAATTATTGTAGTTAATTTTGTTACAAAAGTGTTTAAAAAATGTATAACATAAATGTGTCTTTTCTTTTACAACGATGTAACACAATTGCCCCGTGCATCCCGAGACAGACGTAACTTCTTTCTCCCTCCGCTAGTAAGGGTAGAAGTGAGTGACGTACCCACTAATCTTATACCACTGGCCAACGACGCAACAGCTCGCGGTCAAGTGGCTAAGAAAAAGAGGGAGGGGGGAGGGAAATAAAAGAGGACGCAGGATAGTACAGTAGCCCCGTTGCATGCTGCAGCATGCGCTGCGTCCACGCCTATACCACCTCCCTCTCCACCCTAGACCGCCACTACCGCCCCAAGCAGCAAACGTAGCAGTGGCAGAAAGACGTCTCAAACTGCTCAAACTGCAGCACCAATCCCGCCATCGCAGCGACGACTGCCCACCCTTACTCTAGGAGCACGGATCACTGCAACCTCCACCACCACCTCTCTGCCGGGTGACAATATAAGGTTTGGTATAGAAGAAACTATACACCAGATCGTATACGTAATGACGGACATCCTTTGGGATGTCCTCGTCACCATTGCTTTGGGCACGGACTCCCTAACAGCGCTGACAAACGCAATAATATCCCTAACTGCAGTACGCAATAGCGCCTCAAATTAGAGTCATTTATTGGTTGGCCACTAAACCTGGAGGCATCACGCAGCGGCTACCGAAGCTGAGAACTCTGGTCCAGTAACATAGCATCCAAGTTGTGCTACGCAGGCGGAATGGAGATTTGTACGTTAGCGGCATATCAGATGGCCCTTCATCTACGAGGACACCTGGAAATATTTTCCATTACGATGCCCTTGGGCTACATAGACTTGGGGACTAAACCACCGAACACCCTTCATGGGGGTCGCGAGTCGTCAACCTCGCAGGTAGGTGATTATTCGCAGACATTGAGGAGACGGTTTATGAAGTCCTCGGCTCAGATGAGCCGACGCCTATCCCACCTCCGAAAGCCACACTGCGGATGTCCTAGACATCGTATTCTACCACAATATGTCGTGTCTAGTCCAGGTAAACTACTATGGTAAAATACAGGGAAAACTGCACTCGGAAATCACGGAGGTGATAGACGAGCGCCGAAACAACAAGGATGCTTATTCAAATTAAACCAAAATATTTTTACTTTGGTAAAAACTTAAAAAGTTGTTAATCAATCCCAACTATCATAATCACTATACTCAATCGTTTATCTATCCTATCTATCTTATCTTAATCAATAATGTTCAAATCAAATAAAATCAAAATATTTTTATTCAAACAAGCACTTATGAATCGTCAATTTTACATCTCAGTTCGTGAGAAAGCTACCACCGGCTCGGAATTCAGTTCTGCTAAAAAGAGCCGGCGAGAAACTCATCAGTTGCTCTTTTAAAATGTCGTTACAGAATGTTAAACTTTAATACAATAATATCCATCCCCCATAAGATTCAATCTAACTAAACTAAATTCCACGCCTTTTGGTCTACCAGAAGCTCTTGAACAGTACAATAAGATTTATGTAATAGATTATTTCTAATTTTAGTTTTAAAACGCTCAAACGGTAGATCCAGGATATCTTGTGGAATTTCATTATATATGCGTATACTCAGGCCCATCCACTTGAACGTCCGTGGGTACTGTAGTATCACAATTTTCAAAAATGGAAATTGTGTAAATAAAGGTTTTCATTTTGATTGATTCTATATAAGCTGGTGTAAACAAAGGTATTTTTTTATTTTGAAATTGTACTTGTAGTTTACACTTACTTTTTACAAACGTTTCATCGAGGAATGTTATGCAGTTTTTTGGCACGATAAACGTTTATTGCGTGCGGAATTTTGTGGCCAAAAACGACTCGCGACTTCCGGACGTTCTTAAGGTTTCCGGAAGTGGTTATAACAAATAAAAATAAAAGTATATGTAACAGTGTGACATGTGTTACTTTAAAACCAATGTCAGGGAGTGCTATCGTCAAACTTCGGTGGGTCAGTGTCAGGCGTAGTCCGAACAGTCATCAGTGCGACGACCCTAGCCAGGGTGATGGATGACAAGCCAGCGGGGGCCGTAAATGGGTCGAGACAATGGCGCGCTGACGTCACCGCCGCACGGGCGCCGCGTACAAAGGTGGTCGTTAGGCAGACAAAGGGCCATTAGCTCACAGGAGGGGCGGCGCCGCCGACAGCACCGCCACGATCATCGCCAGCGCCACGAAGTACTCGGGCCGCTCGCCGACCGGCGCCAGGAACGTGTCGCTGCAACAACACGAGGGCGCACCGTCCGATCAGTATCGTATCGCCGCGGCTGACTGCGGCCACAAAACCCACCACGAGCGCCACCACTTACTCGAAACACTCCGATGCGTTCGCCGGCGCCACGGCATCCGTGGTATCCTGCAATGCGAGTTATCGTTACAACGCTTTAGTAATCTGTGACGACTAAAATACGAACGTGAGAGTATAAATACGCACCCAAACATCTCGAATTGGCATTCGTAGTTGCGCTATAATCGAAGTCGAGCATTTCGATTACAGCGCAACTACAAATGCGGACACACTAATTCTTTGACGCAATGTCAATAATAATTTACTTGGTCTATTTAACGAACAAAAGAGTGACTATTAGAATATACTAATTTTTTTTCATTCGAAATGATTTGAACCCTTTTATTACATACAGTAAGCCTGTGAGCAAATGCTAAATAATTGCGTTTAACGAACAAGAATCAGGAACTATTAAAATATCGCCATTATTTTTCATTGAAAATTATTTTAATCCCTCTTTGGTACATAAAGTCTGTGAGCAACTGCTAAATAAAAAATATCAGCAGTTCCTCCGGTGAATCCAGCGTTAAACTCTAAAATATTTATGTACGCTAATTTATATATGTACTTACAGTATACTTGTATCTCTTTTTTTTTAGCATTTATTTGTGCGCCTACTTCGGCGTTATCTAGTGGGTAATGCCATTAGCATTGGGGCTGCCTTGGTAAATTTTGCATAAATTGGATAGATAAGTAAAATGAAAAATATGAGCATGCTACATAGGGGCGGAGAGCGGGTATGGGAAGTGCCACTCACCGGTACGACGATGTACTGGCATTCCCCGAACGGTATCGAATTGCTTATGGTATAGAAGAAATACGCCGTGGTCAAAGCGACGTAAACAATCGTATGGACCGAGGCGAGGACAGAGATCGCGAGCCTTAGATATCCGACCCCTGGAAAAAGATCAACATTGTGAAGGCATCGACAAGTTTAGCAAATCAAATCAAATCAAAATATTTTTATTCAAATAGGCCTTTACAAGCACTTATGAATCGTCAATTTTACATCT
>DWHO01001801.1:0-14510 GCA_018247575.1 Eurytides lysithous rurik | reverse complement strand
TCAATAAAGTGGTAACTTTAGGACATTCCAGTCAAATGTGTGTCAAGTAGATTTTAAAAACAAAGATAAATAAATATATGTAAGGAAACTACGTTCTAAATTTTTAACTTTCTGTCGTTATAAATAATGTCGTAATATATTATAAGCTATCAATTTTTGAAATCAATTTTTGGCTGTGGTGTAAAGTTGGATTTTTCGTGATACGACAAAATCGCCATCTACCATCAATATTTTGATAAAGGTGATTGCACCTTGATTCAGACTTGACTAGCCACATCAATAGAAAATAAATCTAATTAAACTATTTTCCCATTTTAGTAAGTGACAGTATATTAACGAATAAAAGGCGATGTTCTTTTGTAGTATAATGATTTTTATATCGATGACCTAACAGCGTATGAACGAGTAAGTACCTAGTCTAAACATGACTCAGATTGAGTGAAAAAATACCCAAATTACGTAACGCACAAAACAACGGTCCAGCGACTTGGACCTGTACAGATTATTCAATATAAACTATCCGCAGCGCATCTAATTGATGAGCTTGTAGCGGACGACGTTGTTTGAATAACTAATACATTAGTGCTTCAACCTTACTTCCTACTTATTGTAAATGTTCTCTGATTGCACGGAGAGAATTGTGTGGTTCGATACTTGGTATGATTATATCCGATTTACTGCCTGCGCGGCCTAGTGAAATAGGCCCTCGCTTTTCAAAAGGAAGGTCGTGGGTTCGAATCTCGCGGAGGGCATTGACTTTGCGTTTTTCTTTGTTGGGTTTGAGCAATACGGACCGATCACCCGATTGCCTCAAAAGTAAGATGATCTATGTATCGAATGGGCATGTAAAAAGTGGGTCTCGGCCTTTTCGACGCCATCTAGCGGTAGCTTGGAGGATGAACTATCATAACTTTAAAATCTATTAAACCTACTTCGCGAGTCTGGGTAGCAAGAACGCTGACTGCATTTCCCCGCTGAATAGTTACACTTAATACAGTTAATACTAAACTTAGGTATAATTATGTATAGTATGTATGATATTGACTTCATGATATTAGAAATGTAAATTTAAAAAATATTTCTATGTAGTCTTTACCTCTCCTTTTACATTTCTTATACCCACGTCGAAACGTTTAATTGCAAAAAAAAATTAAATAATATAAAAAAAACTATTCTATATTATAACCCGGCGATAGGTTTATTCGCAAAATACATTGTATCCAGAACACATAATGAGCCGGATATGCTTACCGTTTTTTTTATAGTATAGTTAGAAGATAATTTTTAAGTAAATACACAGTACTAAATTAAAAACTCATCTTATTAATAATAACAAGTGTTTCTTAAAGTAAGTATTGTAGATTTTACCCTTATTTTGAACAAAAATCAAACCCGCATGGCAAACCACGGCATAATATAAGTATGAAATCGCATACATATTAACCCATGGTTAGTGCTAAATGTCATATTAAAAATTACCGGGTTATTCGATATGAAGCCTTCTTCAACGATAATTGAAGTAAAAAATCTATATTAATACCTTCCCGCAATAATTATGGGCTATAACTCACCAGTTGTACAAACATAACCGCACTTTAACCATACGGATAAAATTACTTAATTCCGTTGAACGCACCGCGATTTTTCATGCGACCAACAAAAGGACCGCCGTAGTAAATTTCGCTTATTTTTCATTCCGGACAGGTAATTTTAATGCATATTTAATGGACAATTCTTGGCTTCAAATACACCAAGATAAGGTACGGCCATAATGCATGCAGTTTGCCTCTGTATTATTTATTGTGTGATTTTTGGCAACGGAATGTTGGTACGCTACTTGGCTAGATGCGCAATCTTCATAATGCATGCAGTTTTTCAGGGCATCGCCTGCGGCCGGTTTACCGATGGTTCAATGTGACACGCTCTTTTGAAATGTGCTGTAATTAATGTCGCTGCTTTTTTCTTCTCGTAATGAGTTAATGTCTATGCAGTTCCCTTCGGCCAGTTTTATGTTCAACAGTTTTATATGGATAGAGTTTTTGGACACGTATCTGTAATGACACTATTTATGTATCTATATTGGCTGGATATATGTATATTTGTTTATAACTTGAGAGTTGAAATTATTAATTACCGTGATAATAGGATTCCTTATTTGCAATTTTCACATTAGATAACCTCACTCGAAAAATAGGATAGATTTTTAACGATACTTTTTTTTTTCATTTAAAATGGTTTTTATATACAAAAACTTCGTACAAATATTTATATAGACATACGATTTCGACATGATGGCAGTGTTAGATTATTCCCGGTGGCGGGTTTGAACTTTTTCTTCTAAAATGGATTTCTTTCCATTTTATTGTGCATATACTGTTGTGCGGCGTCAGCTTTTTTATTTTTATGTTTTCTTTTTACCGAGAACGTTGGCAATTTTGCAATTATCAATTTCATTGGCGCAGGCACCCAGATATTGAAATTTATTGCCGGCTCCGCTGAGCTATTAGCAGCACGAGCCTACAGCAATATGATTTAACAGGCTTAAATGACGATGACTGCAGTGTAATATATTGGACGTGGACAAAACTCCGTATAAATACCTATAAAGACTTCGTAGTAAGTTTTTATAATGATAATGAAAGAAAAAAAAACTGTTATATCCACTTACTTACCAGGCTTCAAGTCTCAGTAATTTTCACTTCGAGCAAAAGTAATCCGGTAGCGGCGCGTACATACCTGAAGACAAAATGAACGATCTTAATTAAGTCGAAATTCTCATGTGTAAAAATTGTATAAATCATTTGGGCGTGATATGTTGCCGGGTCACGTCATGAATAATTCTGTCCTGCTCATGTCCGGCCAGTAAAGACGCTTAATTGAGAGAACATTAAGATATGTTTGTCGTATTTCGAGGCGTGTGAAGTTTTTTATGAAACGCCTTAACCTGTTTTCACTTTGCCGGTTTAGATCTTACGAAACTTTTACGTGTACATATACAGCAAATTACGTACGTTAATTGAGGCGTCTCTTATATTGAGTTTCTCTCAGACTAGTCAGTTAAAGAAGTTTGTAACAGCGAAGATATGAATCGTTCGAATCGAATATTTCCAAGTGAACGATAAAATTGTTTAGCTTTTTCTCTGTGACAGCAGTGGGCGTATGTAAATTTAGTTTTAATTCGAACGATTCGGCTCAGCGGTGGAAAAAGAGGTGACGTAATATATTACATTAACTTAATATGATTTATGTATGTAACCCGAAATACCGATCGGGCTAAGCACCGCCTACGCGCAGGGTCAGCGATAAATCATGCGCGACAACTCAAAAATGCCAACTTCGAAAACACGTTCGCCCATGGCCGGTACAGCACGCACGGACGGAAAGACAAGAAAAACAAACGTAAAAAATAAATTACTTTTGTATACCTCCTTTCTTTCCCGTTGTTGGACGCCGAACAACTCATAAATCACAGAAAGATAAGCATAAAAAGATTGTATGAGGTGGGTACACGGTAGAACTAAACTTTTCGTATTTTATCTTGCCTCAAGTTGGTTTGTTTTTTTTTTCTTTTTTACATAAGTGCTCTACACCTCTCTTCGGACAATCACTCGGGCCTTTGCATTTTTACTCTTACATTAATGTAACATTTCAAAACTGTCACGAATATGTTGCGGCTATTTCGATGAATCATTCCGTATGACCAAGTGGGGTTAAAGTTTCTTTGATATCACAAGATAACAGCATGAGCGCTAACACAAAATGCATTACAGTGACAATGAGCTAATGAGTACATTAAATTCAAAAACGAATCATAATTAAACTTGTAATTTTTATTTTATACTCTATTACGATCGTGTAAGGGTGTTAGTTAAACGAATAAAATCACCGGTCACCTGTACGGGGAACAAATTGCCGCCGCGTTCCGCGCTACCACATGAGAGGCCATTTGTCAGCCAAGACTATCTATACACGGGCGCCTACCGAGCAATTAGATTTGTTAGCTTGTACCCAAGCAGTTTCATCACGCCCCCGCTCAACAACAGATGCTTGGACTAATAACCTCTCGAAGTTTCCCCTTCGCTTCCCCCTGCCCCTCCCGGGGGCATCTGAGCTACCCCAGCCTCCCCCGAGCAACCCAACTAAGATAGATTGCGCCACCATTCTTGCAATTTTCCTGTCGTATCTTGCCTCGTAAATTCCTCGTGATATATTGGTTCGGATCTTTCGCGATGCGGCCAGGGGCATACTCGAAATATGATAAGAGTTATTTATTATTGTTCTTATTGGTTTTCTAAGGGGGTGCTATGTAAAAAGTATTTCCTTATGGGGTGCCGTTTTTAATATTGATTGTGCGCCAGGCATTTCAGTATGACGCGCATAGAAAGGAAAACTTCAGAATTAAAACATGTTATGAGGTCACTATAAGAGCAATACCGCATAATAATCTTTTTAATTTATAACCACATACAGACATGTTTCGGATGTTTGGTATGGTTTAGTTGAACGGTGTAAAAAAAAGATCGCGACGAAAGGAAAGGAGCGAAGTGAAAATGGATTAAACACAGTGAAGACAAAACGAAACGGCGCGATGCCCGCATTTCCAGAATGCTGCAACTCCTCCGAATGAAACAACTGGATCTTCATTAATTCTGCGTCGAATTAAAAACATCCGACGTCCCCTTAGCCGCAGCGGGCGCCTACATTTCCATATTCTAACGGCGATTAATAACCGTCGCGGTCAGATGGTGGAAATGACATAAAAATGGATTGCCTCCAATCTACAAGTTAAGTTCGTAAATAAGAGAATTAAATAAACCTATTTCAAAATCAACAAATACCAAGTCCTAGTCAAACTCATTGAAATAGCTTATCAATTAATACTAAATTAAGTTAATTTGTTTGTTTGTATTTAAGTTGAAGGAACACGTTTACCTTAGCTCGACTCATTTATTGAAATGCATACGTCGTATCGTGTGGGCATATCGTAACGTGTTAAAGTAAAGAAGACGTTTTGTTTTCTTTGATAACCTAGATGTTTTATTACAATCGTCCTTTCAGTTGTCATTTAGTATTTGTCGAAGGCATAAACAATCGGGAGGAAGCAGTTCCCTCGTCGTCGCCGGATGTGTGCCGAGTGTCGGTACCGGAACTGTTATTGCCGGAACGACTACTACTTCCGGTCGCGTCGACTTCAAGTCTACTTCTGCTGCTGCTGACTAAAACGTTTCGTAAGTGCGTATAAAGTGATTAATACAATTTGCTGAACTAATATTTTAGTCTTAAACGTATTCGAAACGTTTAAGACTAAAACTTACAGGATTTTGTTACGAAACGCTTTGTAAGACAATTTTTGTGTCGTGTGATGTAACCTAACAGCATTAAAAAGAGAAATTAACTAATGCACTACAAGTTTACTTCACGATACTAGTATAAATTATAATGTAAACTAATATTACAGTGTTTCAAAGTCAAAGAATACGATAACTCTTTTCACAATATAATTCTTTGCTAAGTCATTCATAGTTAAATAAACATATAACTAAAGATGCATTTACTTAAATTCCGATGGTATATTGTAAAGCATTTCTCATCGCAAATAATAAAGCGAACTACAGAGAAAAGTATTTCCAGATAGATCTTATCGGAGCCGTTTAGTAAATTGTTAGCTTTGAAAAAGCGTAATGAATCATAGGGAACATTCGCTATTAATTCAAGTGCTGGGGCGCTCTGTTCTAATGTTCAAACAAGTTTCAGTGTTGCCATCATTTATTATTTTAAATAAATGTTTCGCTGGTCTTGTTATTTGATAGCTGAATCAAGTTAATGCACATTTGTCACCAGTTTCGCAATTTAAGTGGTTTTTTATTGTAACCGTTTATTTGGCATTCGCTTCATTAAACATAAACACAAAACACTATTATTGTAGTAAAATGGATAAAACAAATACTGTATAGGTTATGTCGAAGACTGTCTTCTACAACAGAACTGTCGAAATATATATATATAAATATGTATTGAAATAAAATTACTATAACAAACACGAGAATGTTTATAATTTATAGTTTTATTGTCTATCGCATTCGTGCTATTCTTTTGTCATTTTATCACAAATGTAATATTTTATCCTTCGTAATTAATGAAAACTGTAGGACGAAGACCTGGTGAAATGGTCAAAGTGGCGATAGGCCTATGGCTTATTAGCCATCTATACAGTGCCGGGGTTAAAAAAAGGTTGCGGATACGAGTCTTTTATATAACAATTTATTTTTCTTCTAGTACATTGATTGCAAGTAAGGACCGCCGACTATCCTCCATTAAAAATCATAGAGCTGTGATGTAATGCACTAAAACTGGTTCTCCGGCTTCCTCGCTCACGAAAAATGTAAATGTGTGAATCCTAGCATTCTATCCTAATCTTCTATAAGACTTTGGTTAGTATTGGACATGACCAGTCAACATATTCGCATTGCCAGTGCTCTTGCAGTGTATAACGGTCACCTCGGTACCTTGTACATAGCTAACCTATTCAAATTTCAAGTTATATTTATCAAAGTATATCTATTATATATTCTAGATATATCTCTAGATTAAAAATTATTTTGATATTTAGATATCGTTGTGCATTCAAATTACCATCATAATGAACATCGATATCTAATTGGAAAGCATGTTTGAAATATTACTTAATAAACGATTCAAACACAGAAACATCTTTATCTACTGCGTAACACGTACCCATAACGATCTCTGGAATTTCGCTCCTAGACTCCCCGCAAAAGTCATAACCTTAAGAATGCAAAGGACGCGAAACGATTTTTAATACGCCCTGCACCCCATAATGGACGATTCGCACCCTTACGCTGCGGTGACATTTGAAACGCGAGGCTCTATGAAAAAACAATGGCGGGAACATTATGCAAATGGCGTTATGTTCGTATTTTTCTGCGATTCGCCAACTTTATGAGGCGGATAGAAAGGGTTGAGGGTTAAGACATAACCGCGTTGACGGGTAGTTTTTTGGTACCACAATGTTTTCTACTCTGTATATAGGGGTTTTAATAAGCTGCAATAAATGAAATGTTGTGATGGTGTCCCTTGTCTATAATATATTTAGTTTGTTGGATTGAGTTCTCTCTTAGGTTATTCATATTTATGAAGTGGCAACTTCCACTTATAAATCTGTTAAACCTTATTTATTCATTTAACAAACATTGGTACATTCCGATTCAACAAAAATACATACACATTTCGAAAAAAAAAAAAACGTTACATCAAACGGAAAAGAATTGATTTATGATTTCGTTTTATAAAGATTTTTGTTTTTAAAAATGGAACGGCGAATTACGTCTGGCTACGTGTGAATGCGTTATACCGTCAAGAATATACATTTTCTCACTGTGCCGACGACGAATTTACGCTTCAAATTCCCTTACAAGTCAATTGAATGCACTATCTCATACTCGAATATTTGACAGGGTTATCGTAAACTGGTCATCGCGCTAAATTCCTCCTGATATTGGTCAACTTGGCTTTATGTGTGGCATCCTCAATTGCGCGCTGACGTAGTTGGTAACATTAATCTGCACTTTACCTAGTTACGGTTCAATCAACTTACAATTCCAGTGGAAACTTGAGCACGACGAATAAAAATAGCCGATCGAAGAGTTTATGCCATTTATCTTTCAGTTCGTCGCCGAGAAAATATAAACAGTGATATGTTGGTATAAGCTTAAATTAACTTCAAAGTTAATGTTGAATTTGCCGCTTTAAAGCCCCGTTTTCTCAAATAGATAATCATATGTTTCCAGTGGCGGTGCCACCATACAAGCCCAAAAGCCCGGCTTGTTATTTTTAAATTTTAGCGTTGTTAAAATTATGTGTTAATTAAGATTTATAAATTTTACTCCTTAGTAGGGCATGTTGGGCTTTTGGGCTTGTATGGTAGTACCGCCACTGTATATTTCATATTTAAACGTGACATTTTATCGCGATGCGCGTCTTAAATAGTCTTAACTTAACCAAATGAAAAAAATAGGAACCAGTTACTTTATATGAAGTTTTTAAAGCAATGGAGTTTGTCCTAAAGGACACAGTGTCGCACAATATTTTGATGATATAAGATGACATAAGATGATTCTATGCTCACAAACTACACTGTTATTTCTTTTTATTGAACCCTTCATTGCATTGTAGTGCATGGATATCACTTAACGCCAAAAATAGCAAACAATTTGTACTTACACTATAGTTTTAAAAATATATAAGATTATAATATATATGGCTGATTATGCTATATATGGCTGGTTATAAAAAAAATACTTAAATCAAGTGACTTTTATGAATTTATATCGATATTTTTTGTCATTTACGAGTAAATGAAATAAAATCTAAATAACTATAATCTATAATATATAATTTCTACGCTTCAGGCACGGAAAATTTATAAAGGCAGTATAACGAAAATAACTCGCTTGCGTTTAGTGCGACATAACATAATGCGATGCTGGGAAGATTCGTCATTGTTTCTTCTCGGAGCTGTTGGAATGTTAAGTGGTGTTACGTACATAACTTCATCGAATGAGTTTCATTTAATTTATTCCCTGCACTTTTCTGTTTTTAAAATTCTCCATTCTGTTTATAAATACGACTTGGCTGAGCTTTACAGCCCCTGCCTAAATTTCTTCCGATTTCTCCGTTTAAATTATGTGGTAATAATATATGAGTTAAAGAAGGTGATGGTAAAATGATAATTTTACTATCACCTTCTTTAACTCATATATTTCTTAAATTTATAATTATTTGACAGATTTGATTTTTTAAGTTTTTATATTTTCATCATTTTACGGCGTTCATGTTGGCCATGTTAATTTTTTTAAATCATCAATCAATCATTATTAATCATTACATAAGATACATTTATTTAAAGGTCCGAAAACTTTATCACCCTCCATAATACGACCCTTACAGCTCTATTTTCAGATCATGTTATTAAAGGTTTTTATTTAGGCCATTACGAGAAAACCTATTAAATGTTTTCATTATGAAACGTCACGATTTCAATTAATTGACAGGGATCTGTCCTTTTCAATCTTTGTATACTTTGATAAAATATATTATACTATATTACCCGAATATACGACTATACAACTATATGTCATTCAACCCGCACTTCTAATCGCGTACGTATGGCACAGACACCCGATACAACATTAGCATATCCCAAGCACATGTGGTCATAGACAAAGGGATGTAATGGTGGCCCGTATTTAATTTTCATAAAACCAGTCCCGTTTTAATACGTCTGCGGCGAAATAATAACCGTACCCTTTCTATTTCAAAATTGGCTCCGGTCGGCAATAATTTATTTAAGTGCACCTCTGTGAAACACGATAGTATATAAATTTCGAAAACAATGATCTTAATTAATTTTTTTTAACGCTCGCCTTTCGTGAATATGCCCTAGGGCCAATCTATCTCATCCGTAACGCGTCGGGCATGGAGAAATGATTCATACATAAATGCTACAGAACTTATTACATTACATCGAAGTGGAAATAAATTTTAATTTGTTATAATATTAGAAAAAAAAACATCGGTGTAAAGTGTTTATTATTAAACGTTTGGATTTTTTCTGTACATCTGCCGCATTTTTATTTTGAAACGGGGCTTGGAATATATACAAATGCTGGCTATCTTGAAATTATCATGATTATTACATCAAGGTGGCATTCGAATGCCTATAGATTACATTTTATACACATATCCGGCGACAGATACTACTTCGGATAGGGACGGTCTTATTCCACATGATTAAGGAATAAAATGATTGCGAAACATTTTTTTTATCCGCTCGGGCTTGCTCATTAAGCACCGGCGCCAATACGTTGTGTTGCGTTCAAATTAAGGTTGATTTTCCCCCGTAGGGGAGCGGCATTGCGTTTTCGAAGGCATCTTTATCAGTCGCTTTAGCCAGCATACGATGCGCCTGGTAAATTTATTAACCGTGATACGCGTTCAGTGTCGCAAGCTAAAAGGTGAATTTAATTAATATTAATTATGCCCACACCTCTAATTATTGTAATTCGCAAGATAAAGGCGACCCGTTGCGAGCGATAAGTTACAATTCGTCAGCGTGTATCAATTTAACGTCGAATTGAATGATACAATCGTTAAATCACACGCGCGTTTTCATTTAATTTGTCCTTTTTTCAAGACACCGATTTCATTCAAGATAACGCGTTACAACGCAGATGAGTTTTTCGTAATTACAGGTTTATCGTCTGTACGTCATTAAATAACGCTGTCATGTAGTAGTATATTTGTTGTGTTTCAAAAATTTCCTTATCTGTAATATTTTAAGACTTTTTTGATATCTTAGTTTGAGGATATTTAGGTATACATCGATTTATATTACGAAACAATTTATATTTAAACGAACAATTTATTTAACAAAAAAATTATAAAAAAGTTATTTTTATATTATCTATAATATAAAGTTTTCGAACAATATTTTTAGAAGTCGTTTTTCAAGACTAGCAAAATATGTATACTTTAACAAATACATAATATATCTACGTAATTACTTAAATAAGTATATAACATATAGACTTCCTAGTTGCAGTTTCTTCAGCGGTACTTGGTGAATAACAAGTTATTGTTCATATAAATGATAAACGTTTTAATTTATAATGAGTAAGAAGGAC
Organism: Eurytides lysithous rurik; assembly: GCA_018247575.1. Lineage (NCBI taxonomy): Eukaryota > Metazoa > Arthropoda > Insecta > Lepidoptera > Papilionidae > Eurytides > Eurytides lysithous. The sequence continues at coordinate 3,807 of DWHO01001801.1, read as the reverse complement.
GTTTATACAAGTTTGCAATGCATTTATATATTTGCATTATACAATGTTAAAATTAAATTATGTAGTTCTTTTTCATTTCATATACATGTCTTGTATATGTTATTAGAACCTTATGTTTTTTTATAATTAAATAATATAACGAAAATAAGTAGATATACATAAAATATTATAATAGTAGTCACTTAACCTATACATATTTACTTTCGAGTTTTATCGAGTCATGCTCATTGCGCCACGGCTATGCTCGTACGGTGTTTTTGCGTATTTTTTTTCACATAAACAAATTCACATTTTGTTTTAAAATACCGTTCTATATCATTCAAGGCATCAGTTTGTTGAACGCCGAATGTAATCAACTGGAAACGAGGTAGGCGAACATGGCAAGCGGGAGATTAATCAAAGTTTAAAACAGTGCCGTGTAGAGGAGATGGGGGGCCATGCGGAGAGGTGAGGATTCCAGTCTTATAAACATGTCTCGCGAAACTTCTATTATCATTTGTGAAAGGGTTTCTAGTATTAACATGGAAACCACTTATTAAAGGTATATCCACTTACTAAAGATAAGCATTCTTGTTATAATCTACAGTGAAGAGGAATAATAAAAATTTGCCGTAGAGAGTATAAAAAGAAACTTTAATTTAGATTGAAAGAAATTGAAAATGTGGTTTTGTTTTTGGCTTCCCAAGTCCAACGACCTTCACTACACCATAAACTTTTTATAATTTTTACTTTAATATGGACATCGTATTATGGAAATCGCCGGGACAAATAAAACTACTTTTAAATATCTTATTTATTTCATTAAACTGCTTCTAAACCAATTGTAAATATCAAAGAGGTTAAATCTATCTAGAGTGGTAAACAAGAATTTAAGGTCGTGTGAAACTTAAATGCGCCAGATCGTATTTGTTTTTGCGAGTATTACCTATGTAATATCGAGTACAAAAGTTGTTCATCAAAATATAAATACCCAATGTTCATAAAAACTGTACGCGTAATCAAACCCAATAAATAGTACATGGCTGTACACAAACGTATAATAAGATCCAGTGAATGGAAGTATATCGAACGAGGTGTAAATAACTGGGCAAAACAAACTCCGCATATGGTCTTTTCAATATGTTTATAAACTGTGCATTACACACGTACTGTATGTACACAAACGGAGGCTGTTTTATAATCAACATTATCCGAGGAATTAACACTTGCAGTTGCAAATGAATACTGGTCAGATGTCCATTATATATATAATCTAATATAACGTTATGTATTTGTTATAAATTTGAATATATACTATACTTAATTATATATACAGCTAAACTAATTTTAATGAACTATACAGATAGCTAATCCTGTATTAACGAAATACTTTTTATCGATTATGATATCGTTGGTGAAGAATCGTGGGCTTCAAAGTTTGCCTTCAGGCACTACTATCCTTCAGAAGACGGTACGAGCACAAGCTATTTATCAAAAGGAGTTTTAAACATTTCGCCGTAATGTATGCATTCTTAGGCTAGACTGCGTGTCCAGCCAAGCAATGCGAGGCGGCCGAGGGCTGCAGATATTGCAGAGACGCATCCCGCGCGCTATTTGCGTTGCCGGAATGCGACCTGCTATTGCGACCATGTGCGCTAATGTGATTTACGCCGCCGATATCTGTCTCGCCTTAGACGCCGACGTGCGAAAAGCAGTTTATTAAGTGTTGCGCTTAATAGCTTTACTGGCGACGCTTTAGGCGCTCTCGTTGTCGCTGCCGCGATCTGAGAACTGGACTGAAGCAAATATTTCGAAGGGCATTTACTAGAATTTACATTTACAGAGCTTATATAGTGACAAAAGTGGCAGTTACGACATGTTGGGCACAGCGTATGTGATGTCGAGCTTTGTATCTAATTAAATGAATATTGTTATTCGTAAAATGAACTAGAACTTGAAATGCGTCGCATAATTGATTAAGTAACAGCGTATATACGTCCGCATAGCTGGGCAAAGGAAGCCAGAGATAAAGAGGATGTGAAGGTATAACAAATACTGCGCAATTGCGGATTGATGGAAATCATATATAGTTAAAATACCATTTAGAATCACTTCTTATATATCTCTTTGAAATGTTTATAAATCGGTCAGTACAAATTTATAAATTCATCGGCGCTAACACCGGGATTATAACTTAAGTTGCTCGAATATATGGAATCGTACATGAACCAGATTCTAAGCGTTCTGTTCCTTAAAAATTACGAAATATTAGTAATATTAGTAAGAGTTAGTATTGTGTTTTATTTTTCTACTTCTAGAGCTGCCATCAGCTTAGAACCATACAAATACTAAAGTTTAATCAAATCCGAAGCGAGTTTCCATTGATTTTCAGATATAGTTAGTTCTTTCTGCGTAAATCGGTATAAAATAAAAGTTTTTATTTTTAAAAAATGGAAGCTGGTCTTCTAATATCCTATTTATTAAATTTTGAGCGGAAGTTTTAAAGTCCGTGGAATAATTTTTAGAAGAAAATAAGTAGGTAAATGTCTGATATTATCGTATCTATATTGTCAATATTATAATATAATATGGAAGTAAGATAAGATAATTGAAATTACATGTGTCGTCACGACTGTACATAAAGCTGAGCAGGACATATCACTGACACTGTTCTCGATTATTTAACGTTTGCTATTTTTGGTATTTATAAGTGAATGTGTATCTTATCCCTTTCGCAATAAAGTCCGACTTTTGATATCAATTACGCAAGTGTCGATAGTTAAAGCGCATGCAGTGATAGCTACAGTGACATATTCTCGAATTAGGAACGCTGCACGTTTCATTAATTCTGTACAATTAGCAGCGTGGTTGATTTAGACTCGGTGTTCGCGATAACTTACTCAATGCCGTCGGTATTAAGATCTCTAATTCTTTGAATACACCCTTGCTATAATCTGTTTCCCCATCAGCACGCTTAGAGTGGTACGCTGTTAAACGAAATAGAAGGCAAATTAACAACTGGTTCAGCAATGAATGCTTCCATTATTGACCGGCTAGACATTTCAATTGATTAAAAATTTTAGGATTCGTATTAAATGGTCCTGATAATCCTTTATACCAAGCAAATATCGTTAGCGATAAATCATATTTAATCAGAGTTTGCTTCAGAAAACATCACCCTTAGATATAATTTCTATCTGTATATGTAAGTAATGTATGCAGATAGAATACACGGAAAACATATATAAATGATATATAAAGATCAATAATAGATGTTATAAGACAGCAGATATATCAGAGATATGACTTGCAGGTATATCAAAGTAAACATAAAGATGCAAACTATTTTCAACAATTAAACTGTTTTTTTAAATTGGACAAATGTTTTTGATGTTTGCCACTCTTATTAAATTATTATTAAATTATAAAAATATTTTTTAAAGGTATTATATTTTTAATGGACTTTGAACTCTTTTCTATAATTATACTTAGTACACAAATTCTATTGCGTTTAATATACTATTTCTTATAACTCTAATAATACAGTTTAGATTCCTCACGTTTTGTATTTATGTATTGAGTCCTGATTGAACCTTGAGAGGACAGTAAAAAGTTACGAGGTAAAATTTGTTTAAAAATTTACTAAACAAATACCTTTTCGCATAAATACTAGAGATCGTTATGCGCAAAATACTTATTTAACATTAAGAGTTTTATAGGTTGTAAAAAATACGCCCTTAATTAATTGCTTGTCTAATTTAAAAAAAAATAATTTATCATATTACAAAAGCTTGCACAAAAAGTTGTTTGATAAAATCATGTCTAAGT
>DWHO01001800.1:0-14513 GCA_018247575.1 Eurytides lysithous rurik | reverse complement strand
TCCCCCTCGATCATCCTCCCTCCCTCTCTTAAAATTTACCCCCTTAAAGACTGGCAACGCATTTGCAAATTTAGTAACATTGCAAATGTCCATGGGCGGTGGTAATCGCTTACCATCACGTGAACCGCTTGCTCGTTTGTCACCCTACTACATAAAAAAAAAAATTATTTATAGAATGAATATATTTAATCATAGGATAGAGAAAACTGATAAAGATGTGTTTTAAAAACACACTTAAAAATTTCCCAATCAGTTTGATTTAACAATTTAATAACACTTTTCCTATTCCTCTTAAATTATTATAAGCAAGGGAAAATATATCGCTTTTGGTCATAACCGGGGCTAAAAAAATAATATTTAGTTTCCGACTCGTGTGTGTGTAGGTTAAAAGCGGGGCGGTTGAATTTTTTGTTAGAATTTTAAATTCGACATTCGTTACTTAAGGAATGCGACCACTTGTATAAATGAGTTTGCTTATTAATATGACTTGGCCTTTTCTGTTGAATATAAATAATTGGATCGATTAAATAATGTAATGACGCATGAATTCAAAACTTTAATTCCATAACGTAATTGTAAAAACTGCCTAATCTTGTCTTCAGTGGTTTATGGTAAACCTATTTAATTATAAACTTTCAGAAGAGCAGAGGCGTTATTTTTTACGCGTATTAATATATCATTATTATAATATATATATATATATTTATGGGAATCTTTTGAATGCAGCAAATCTTGATAGTTAATATCTTCAACATAGTTAACTTGCAATTCCTAATTTTGTATTAGTTCACAGCCAGAGGAAGTACTATTGTCAGAAGGTTTCCAAGGCCGTGTTCTCAGAAAAATAACTGGGATACCAATGGAACATCTTTTTTCTCTGGTTGACGCACTAAGCGGAAAGCCACACAAGGAATGTAATTTTTAAGTTTGTCGAAAACACTGCGTTACTATGGGCAAGTACGTCGTTTATCGTAGCGGATGCCTATTCATCACCTAACTTCATAAGAACCACCGTACTGCAATAAAAGAAATAAGCTTGATATGTGTTTAAAAACGTGTTGTATATTTTTATCTCGTTTTGTATAATCTTACACTACTTCTTCAATTTAAAAATGGCTTAATTGTGAAATAAAATTAAACATTAATAGTAAATTAACTTACTGATGACAGAAAAAAAAAATAGAAAATGTCATCGTAGTGATATTTAAATTTATGTTAAGGAAAAATTCTTGAGATACTAGTTCATGTTTCAAGTGTTTCAAGATTTATCAGGTGTCTCATATTATTCATACAACCGGTTGATGAAAATGGAGCGAACCGATTACATTTTAAGACAGTTGCCTCGGTCTGTAAGATCTAGAAAGATTTTTGGGTAATTACAAATGCAATCACTCTTATACCAGTTGATATGAAATTAATGTATTTTACTTAGAAACAATGCAATAACAATTGTAAGGGGTGTAGTAAAATTCTATTGATTCTTTTCAATTTTGTCTCATCGACTTGACTAGGGTCAATTTATAAGGTGGTGGATGGTAACACTTTATCTTTTTCAATCAACATATTTAAAAAATAATAAAATATATTAAAATAATGCCTTCATCGATTAATCAAATCCCTAGAATCAAATATAAAACAAAAAAGTCCTTTTTGATTCACAATGTCAGAAGAATGCCTCGTAACTGTATAATAAATCTAAAATTAAATGAACATATATTTATTCTAATAAGCCTTTACAGGTACTTTTGAATCGTCATTATTTCCCATCTCAGTTTGTGAGGAAGCTACTACCGGCTTGGAGTGCAATTCTGTTGTTGAATCTCTTCATTTAATTATTATTAAAGTTTTTAGTTTTTAAGTGTTTCTTATAAACAGTATTTGTCGTAGTGTTTCATATCAGGTCTTCTGTGAGCAGATCATAAGTGTACTTACGAACACTTATGATCTGATAGAGATGCTTGAGTTACTTAAATTGAATACACATTTAAAAATAATAAATGTCTCAAAACGTTCGATATATCTGTCAATTGTTGTCGCTTTACTAAATAAATCGAACGTACATAAAAAGTGACTGTTATTGTTATCAATAGAAACAGAGCTGGGCAAAGTTCGATATTATCAGAATTGGCCCTGAGCCAACTTTTGAACGCTCTATGCATTTGATAGGTGCTCTAATATTTTATGACAGCGGGTTTCTATTTATAGACGTGGTTAAGACCAGTCATGTGATAAGAGCTATATTGATATGACAAAACTCATAGTTGGAAAGTGGAAAAAACAAAAGGAATATTGATATAAATAAGTACAGTCACTTCGTGTCGCCTTGATATTTAATTGTTTATGTTCCATTTTTAGTATACGTGTCTGCTCTTCTGAAAGTTAAATAGTTTTACCACAGTTAAAGTATGACTGTGATTATTTTACAAGTATAATTTATACATGATATTACAATTATCCAGAGCTATGCTAGCTCAATGTTTAGGCACCCGCCTTTAGTTCTCGAGGTGCCTGCACGAATTAATTAGTTTATTTATGCGTAACAATTTTAATTTCTTATATACTACGTGTCTAGTGGGAAAGGAAAACATCGGAAGAAAACATCAAACAATGAATTTTCTTTAGATATTTGAGTTCTACCACTTCCCCCATCCTCTCCTCCTTTCCGATCCTTGCCTCCTCTACCCTTCCACTCACTCCTCGTCCTTCCTTCTTTCAAAAATTTCCTCTCTTAAAAGCTGGCAACGCATATGGTAGTTCTGGAATGCTGCAAATGTCCGTGGGCGGCGGGAATCATTTCCCATCAGGTGAGCCGCTTGCTCGTTTGTCAGCCTAATCATAAAAAAAGGTCATGTCAAAATTCAAACTTGGACCGCCAGGTACTCTGTGGCCGCCATCTACTCTATATCAGAGATTTCCATACTTTTTTTTTTCTCATAGATCACTTTAAAAAAAATTCCCGGTTTCGTGAATCCCCTGCTGTTATATTTTTACCATATTCCGAAAAGTCGTAAAAATATGTGAAGATCAGATCTAATAACACTTCTTCTTCTCGGTCTACGGTGGGCTCTGTGGGTTTCACATGGGCCACTTTGAGAATCACTATGCTATATCATCTATATAAAGCAGTGATTCCCAAAGTGGTCTCAATAGTGGGACATATGTACATGTACATATTGGATTGGTTTACAATCACTTATTGACGTCTATTAAACTCAGCGGGACTATAACTTTTTTTTTTTAAATATGCCACGAAGTCAAGTGTTTTGAACTCATACTGTTCAAAATACTGTGTAACATTGTAATGTCAAGGGTTAAAGTGATATTTATTATCAGGTGTGTCTAATGGTTGCTGCCAAATGGGTCGGTTCGTACCGGATAAGTACCACGACCACACAGAAACTTGGCGTGAAGTGGAAATGTTTGTACTTGGGCGTTTCGTCCGGCGAGTGAGGTGGTCGGTGGTTCACTCCTCCCTCTCTTTCCCTTCCCCCCTTTTTTCTACTCCCTCCCATTCCACCCTCTCCACCCGTCTTTTTCACTCTCCCATTTCCTTCCTCTCTTTCCATCTAATCTAATCCAATTAATTTATTGTTTATATTTCGTATATATTTATTGTATGTGTTAAAAATTTCAACGGTATTAATTTAAAAGTTTTACTAGCTTAACAAATGAATATAAATTTCGTATATAAAAAGCAATTTATAGACAAACGTACATTCAATGCATTCGTACATATTCTTAATAATGTAGCCATGAGAGTTTTTCTGTTCATTATAAGTCCTCGTTCTATTTTCGAGAACGAAGATGATGCCTCCTTTCTCACTTGCAAGGCCGCGTGTGTTTGAATGATGTGCAATTAGAAAAGTTGCACCTGTTAATCCGTTATGAAATATCGTGAATCTTATTAACGCTGTATGAACTTATTTCTATGTAAGCTGAGTGTGAACAGTAGAAGATGAGAGAAGTATTTGTACTAATGTAGTTTGCTCAAATTTATTTTACGGCTTTCCGAATAAAAAACGAGTAGTGTGGTATGCAGCTTTCTTTACTTCATCAAAACTACGAAACGAAATTGGATGTATTTACGAGTATACTTAAAGCCGATAAGAGCAAGTCGGAGGTTTGATGATATGCGATAAATTTTCCCATGATGACTATAATAGCCGGTGTTTTGAACGATTCGTTAGTTTCCTTTTTTGTTTTGAAAAATGCAATAGGGGCATTATTGTTAGATAGACTTATCTTGTATTATGATGGCGTCCACATACATTAACTTTGTATGAACAAACACTTAGATCCACAACAGTTACCTGTATTTTATACGAATATTTGTCCCGGGCGAGAATTGAATCCACAATCCGCGGTACCGAAGCCAATAGCTTAGCAACTGCGCCAAATGCGTCACCTATGAGTTCTGCGCTGCGCTGTGCTCGCCGCCACACCATCTTATGTATACATGATACCTTTCATCTAACGGAACAATAATGCGTGAATATTAATGCTACCCTGGACTCTTTCAGACAATTCAAAAAAAAAAAGAAAGATCGTGCATATTTAATTTCGATACATCAAATATCAAGGGCAATTCAATCACAAAAATAATTAATCTTATTTTCGCATTTGTAATTATTAATAAACTGGGTCTGTAAGTGTTTTCAAGCGATAGTTTCGTGCTTAGAATCGCAAAAGGCCTCAGACGATCCTATCACTAGATAACATGTTACATCATTAGAATTGACTGGCTTCATACTATCACGTTCCGTGAACTCTTCTTGAAAGTTCAGCATACCACTTTAAGTATACCTCTCATAAAAGAATTGTGCAATCGTAATAAATCATATTAAAACTAAAACTTTGTGCAATTGCTTCCGTACTATTACGTGGTCATCTTAAACCAAGACTTCCTGAATCCTATTATGAGTTAGTTAAATTTTTATCACCCACTTGTTTAGCCAAGAGCTATATTTCGTAATTCATCTTGAACGTTATTACCTTTGTATGGCTTATATATTCTCTATTAATAACTCTTTATTGATATTAGGAAATGTGTAATCGCTGACCCAATGATCTTTCGTTCACCTAATGATAGCTAGTGAAAGTGAGTTCAGATGACCCATTTGGCGCAGTTACTAAGCTATCGATTACGGCTTTACAAGTCGTGGGTTCGATTCCCACCCGGAACAAATGTTTGTACAAACTACAGATAATTGTGATGAACCTGGGAATTTTTCCGTGTGCAATTTGTAGTATATATGTAAAGATCTCCTGTAATACAAGATGTTTCTACCTAACAATGAGAGCAAAGTTTAAAAAAAATTTAATTAAAAATTTGATATCAATATTGCGTAATGCAATAATAATTTAGTGTTTTCCAACTTATTGTAAATTATTATTATTCAAATCGATATTTTAATACATTGGTATTAAAATATCGTTTTGTACAAAAAGTAATACATATATGATACTTAATTTAAACTGAATTTAATTTTATATAATAAATGCTATCATAGACAATATTGTAGTAAAAAATAAATGTTTTTTTTTATGAAAAGGTACAATTACCTCATAAATATTGATGACTACTATTACTACGATCTAAATAAATAATGAGTGATGCAGAAGTTATGCTAGAAATGTGATATGATAATGTACGATTTTAGATGTCAACAATCAACGTGTTATAGCTTATACAGCTTTAATTGTTACGTAAGATCTATCGTAGAAATGCTTCTTAGGCTTTGTGAAACAGTTAATTCAATGTTACTTAGAGTTGCATATTAAAAAAGCGGGTTAATGTTATTGAAATATAGCCCACTAAGCGAGGTAAAGATGACCATTTCATCTAAGTTATTTTCTTTTACCATTAATAGGTGTCTGCTACGACATAACTGAATTTAGCTGGATATTACGCATCCGAAGTGTTTGAAATGTTTTCGCATTGCTTTATCATTATTTTAAACTTGTTGATACCATTAACTAGTGTATGCATCCGTATGACCCAATAAATAATTTTATTTATTTAGAAAGTAGTGTGGGTCACGTAATTAGTGTACGAATTTACCTTTAGTTTTCATTTCAAATTGTACATAATTCTTTAGTTGAATTTTTATCTACCAATTAATTTCGTATTACATTGGTAATTTCTGATTGATGCGAATGGTTCATTTATAAGATCAAAAAAAACGAACTACATTATTGAAACGATATTTTTAATAATAATAATATCATTTCTTGCACAAACATAGTATACAAAGGTCTTATGACGATACATTACGTCCAATATGTTTGGCGGTAACGAAGAGCATTACATTATTTTATACATTGTTACCCAGATCGAATTCAAAGTAACACACAAATCTTAAAAAGTTTCAATGTTAATTTGAAGATGTTAACAGTTGAATTACTTTTAAAATATGAATAAACAACTTTACCTCCGTAATAATATTCGAGTAACGTATACATACTGTGTGCATTACAAAAGCGGTTTGGCTAGTCTTTTGTAGCATTGTCAAATTGTCATCCGGCTTGATAAATATCTCCATACAAAAAGAAACATTGTTAACGAAATGTCACGATACTAAAGACATCAACGCGCTCGAACGTAGACCGAAGGTCGAAATGTAGCTACGACCGATATTCGTAACAATAGATAACTTAATATATAAAATGGGCTATGACTGCAATGCTCATGTCCTCGTTTCGTTTGTTGGAAACGGTTATTTCACATAAAATCCTTACAATGTAAGTAACAGTAAATGTTACTAAGTTTTAGATTGTTGCTGTTGGTTTTTATTTTCGTCACAAAAAGAAAAGTTATTTGTTTCGTGAAGTTAATAATGTCCATCTTAAAGAGTTTGTCACCTATAACAAAAGTATCTTAGGTGTAACATTAAATAAAACTTAAAAAATGACAATTTGAATGTGCTTGTATTAATATAAATAGCATATTTAAATAAATATAATTGGATTTGAACTTATTGCTATAGACAGAACTAGAAAATTAAATTTTTTCAATTGAGTGTTAGAAAGTGGGTACTTTTTGTAGCAAAATATATAAATACCTATCCATTTGTACATATGAGTATATTTTTTTTGCTATATTATATATAAGTGAAAACTACACCAACAAATTTACAGAACAGCTACTATATTAATAGATTCGTATTAATATTTTTAAAGAGAAGATTAGATTTTTATGTTGTTAGTTTGTTCAGGTTTACAATGAAGTAGTTATAACATTTTTCTTCATATGTAATAATAATTCACGTGAGTAAGTGCAGAGTACAGTATGTAAGTTCAAGTCGTTTGGACCGACCCCTTGATGACTAACCATTATAGTGTTCCTGCTAAGCCAAAGGTTGTGGGTTCGATTTCCATCCAGTAAAAAATATTTGTACATGCTCTGCTTAGTTTGGGATTAGATGTGATTGTATGAGATGTCCCGCGATATTTATCGTTTATTATAATTATTAGAGTCAGCAAGAGGTCATACCTTTCTATTGCCGTTATTCTTTTCGCCGTTAAAACGGCCTTGTAACACAAGATACTCCCATTTTACAACGTGGGCAGCGTTTTTTTAAACAAAAGGAGAAGGAAAAAAAGGAAAGGACATTATTTTAAAAAGAGTTTATTTAGCTTTAGAACACATTCCTTTCGTTAAAATCGTCGCATGGCGTCATCAGTTAGCGTTATACACTATTATGTGCAATTTATGGTAGATGTTAAACGCTGGTATTTATGACGCTGGCTTAGGATTTTAGTCTACTTTTGTATTAAGTTAAATGTTAGTACTATTTAAACATATTTGTAACAGTCAAGAGGTGATTATGTTGTTAACTCCATTCTTAGATGATTGCACAAGGCTGCACGGTTCGTTAAAGCCGATTTAACTTCGCTTCGTTTTGACGCGACTTTTTGCTTTTGTATTTATTTATAACTATGATTTAATATAGTAAATACCAAAGTAAGGAGTTTCCTTAATTTTCTTTAACCATGTGGCTCTTCAAATATCGTTATTTGTTTTGAAATGTAAAACAGTGATTGTAAAAATCTTAATAATTTCTAAGTTATTTGTTGTTGTAGCCTTTTCAAAGTAATGTTTAGTACAAAATTTGAAAATTACTTAATTAATTAAATAAAAGTCATGAAAACATGTTTTTGCATTTAATTTTTAATAAAAAGAATAATAAGTAACACTGGCCATTTTTTATGATAATTTTGTAGTTTCAGAATATTGGCCGGTCTTATTCGTCTGTGTGCCTTGTGTATTGTTCCTTTCAGGACGTGATAGCTGGAAGAGAAATTAAAGTGAATGAAATTGCTGTTCAGACTTTAAAATCCATTTTTTTTATACCTTAGTACCGCCACTGCAGTTACTAAATACTTCTTTGTACTACTAAATAGTTTTGTTTTTATACATAAGTATATTTGTTTTTAAACAAACTTAGATTAGGGTTTATTTTAAAAAGGTTGCTTTGACATTTCAAAGTTATGCCATTCAAATTTCAGTGACAGTGTCCTTTAAAGAATATGTCATATGCGATGGTAAAAAGTGTTATGTGTTCATGTTAAGCAATAAAATAAAGGTCCCTGTTCAAAGTGACCTTTTGGATCGCGTATTAAGACTGACGTAAGTAGCCGCTTGTTATCCGTCTTGAACTACCTTTGGTGCATTGACATTGTTAAGTAATACACGATTCTTGAAATGGCTCGTCTACATAATTGAGGAGTGTCCGATTTGTAGCAGTTGCGTCATCTTATAAGTTCAGTTTTCTTTCTTCGAACGCCCTTTTATCCAGCTTAAAGACGGACAAGGTTAATTAAGCTCCGCTAATTTTGTTAGTTAATTGACATTAAAAATATTGAAAAGTAAACGAATTTTTTAAATATAAAATTTAAATTAATATTAACATAATAAATTTTCTAAGCAATAGTAATTAATTTATTTAGTTTGATTATATAATTATCGGTTATAATGATTATGGATATTGCAAAAAATGTTTTTTACTACCTACTATTTGATTGCATACAGATTATACACATACCTACACTAGAAACGGCAACATACAATATGTGTAGGTTAATTTAAATCGAAACCAAAACAAAAATTATTATAAATATTTGCCGACTCATTTATTTGTCTGTATTCATGTTGAAATGGTGTAACTTAATTTGTAACGATGATCGCAGACTTCTCAGCCGATATGGTGCTTCGTGGGTGAACGTGATTTCTAATGTTATCTAAAGGCCGTCAGGTAGTAATGTAAGAAATGATGTTTGCTTTAATTGCATATTTATTGCTAAGAATTTTTCTTTAACTTCGTCGTCAGGTTGGCGAGAATATTTTTCCTCTACGTACTACGTTGAAAACTCTTTGAAGCATACCGTTGAATGCTTGTCACACTTCGCTGAGTGCTTGTCACTATACCTGGATAAAATTATTATTTGTAAATGTTGCTGAATTTGATTTAATGAAAAAATTTACAAAACCAAAATTGATCATAATATTTAATTTGTTGAATTGTTATTCGGAGTACGTCCGAGAAGATTGCTGGTGAAAATAACAGTATAAGCGAACTGTTTTTAACTTTCATGCGTCGTAACTAGCTATATTTAGCTCGTAACTCATAATGTTAGTAAACGTACAATGCGTAGGTTTATTATACGTACTGCTTGATTTTGTCTTCGCTAAATGTTAAACCTGGTAGTTCAGATCATTTAAAATGAGCCATTATCTTTAGACTATGACGTTTATCTGTACTTTAATGATGTAATATTCCCACCTGCTCTTAAGTTTTTAAAGTTATGCTTATGAAGATATTATAAAATCGTTAACTCTTTTTGAGTTGGACAGGGGATATTTCTGTCTATTTTATTTAGGTTCTACGCAACTTATAATCTTTGTTCTGATAGAATCATAAGCAAATTAAAGTAAATGCTTGATGGACTTAAATGGACCTTCAAGAAGAGAGCATACTCTTATCTTAAAGGCCAGCAACGCATTTGCGAGTCCCTTGATGTTGCGGATGTCTATGGGCGGCGGCGTTCACTTACCATCAGGTGAGCCGCCTGCTCGTTTGCCTCCTAATCCCTATAAAAAAAAATTGCATGCAAAAACAAAAAAAAAATTCCTGAGATAAACATTATTTGTGATAGTTGTCGAGCTTATCAACGCTATATTAGTATATGAATGTTATTTTAGTATATTTGATGCGTATAATGCGAGTCAATACTTTATTTGAAATTTTAATTCTTTATGGAATATTTTTTTTTAATAAAAAACTTGGTAAACTTAATGACATAAGATTTAATACGTCTTCGAAAATATTATTAGTTTAACAATTACAATATATGCCTCTAAGGTATAAAGTGACGTTAAAATTATACAATAGTGGCAAACGTCATTAACGCTACTAATTAAATGTAATTTAAACATTTGACGATTGAAACTAAAATAGAAATTTACTCGATAATATAATAATAAGAAAAAGTTCTTCACTAACCCCAAGTCATTTTACTTATGATGTAAGGCTTATTTTATCAGATGTGAAGTTGTATTCGCTTAAATATCAGAACCCAACATGGTGCGCCATCTTTAACGAAAATGTCAAGGAATCACTCGCTCTAAATACGACTGCACTTAATTACCTTAAGGCATTACCGTCTCCGAAAAATAACCTTTACAGTAGACTGGCATGTAACAGTTGCGTCACTTAAATGCCTTGCGGTCGATGAATGGCAAATAGGACGAAAACAACAACTGCATTTTAATCTTAATAAAACTTTGGATTAAATCAATAAGTGTTTCTATTTTTATATCGTAGCTATATTAGTCTTTTGTATTCTAGTCAAATATATTTATATCGGATTAAAGAGGAGTTTTATTGCGTTAAACTTCTAGGGTTTGCAGACTGCAAGATAGTCTTGGGGTCCGCTTTGGGCATGGTCATTTCATTGCCAATTGTTCTTTCGCCTAGTTTAAAAAGCAATTGTGGAGCATAGAGAGATCATCTTATACTTTTAATCGACAAGTTCAGAGTCAAAAAATAGCGCCGACTATTCATGTGTGTTTTTTATTATTTAATTTTTGTCTTTTTACATTTATAATAAATAAAATTGTGTGATAAAATTATTTATTTCATATTTTAGCTTAACCTCTTTCTATAGAACACGGTCTTTTAAAGAATCAAAATTATTTTATTAACAAGACCTGCATAAGGCACTTTCTAAAGATGTACTAATAACACGATCCTTATATTGAGTTAAGTTCGAGATAAGTTATGTCATGTAATATGAGGCTGCAGGCCATTCGAACAGGTGGCGAGTTACGTTATGTCACGTAACAAAATACTTAGGGCTTTATAAGATCTCTTTGTTGTTGAATTAGCTATTGCTCATCTTTGACGACTACTTAATTTTGGGTTACAATAACTTTAAATAGTGTATTATCTATAAATCATTAAAATTATCTAAAATGATTTGTAATATTGGAAATTATTTGAGTCAGTGTAAGGTATATAAGTGCAACTATTACAACTTGGAGGATTGATTAGTTTTTGTTTCTTATTACAACTTCTTTGTTAATTATTACTGAATAAGATCGATGTTTTAAGATGAGACGATAATACTGTGTCGCAGAATCTTGATCGTGCTGATTATCTAGAGATGGTATACTTGTAGCCCAGTAACTACGCTATCAATAACTGTAATATATAAACATGGTATAAATGCTAAATGCTAAAACTTTAAATTACTTTAATTTATTAAAAAAATACGCGTAACAGAACTGTAATAAAAGATGTCCTTCTACGGTGTAATAAAAACGTCTTTGATCATAAAGCTGATGTGTTAATATATTCAAATTTATTTATAGTGGTGAAAAAATCCTATGCTACATTCCTGGCAATATAACATTTATACCCTAGACTTTTTTATTGAATATAACCTAGCATCACCGCTAGCGTATAGCTTTTAAATTTATAATGATTAAAGATTGTATCTCTCATTAAAATAACAGTTTCAACTGTTTTTAGTGAATAGTAACTCCTTTTTAAGACAAGGCGTCTCAAATAATATGATGAGGCAAGCGGGCTTATTAACCGACACTTTTATTCTCTTCCACCCCTTCTCCCCCCTCCTCCCCTTCCAAAAATTCTCACTTTAAAGGCTGGCAGCGCAAGTTCTGGAATGTTGTAAATGTCAATGGAAAACGGTGATCGTTTGCCATCAGTTTAGCCAATACCTTGTTTGCTCTCCTACTTCATAAAAAAACAATTTATTTATGGTGGATGGTAGATATTATATTTATGGTGGCGCCATCTATCATAAAAAGAGGAGTTGAAGGGAAAACTATTTGGCGATTAAAATACGGTATTTTGACACCAATAACATAGTTATTATTCTTGTCTAACCGTATAAGAACCAATCAAGGTTCCATAGGAGGGAAAAATTCATGAGTCAGAATTTTGTTTTCTATAACCGGTGGTCTTACCAAAACCGATTTGTGTAGGTGACAGTTTATGTTTTTGCGCGACTTCTAATCCTCGAGCTAAACTAGTTGCTGTTTTTTTTCAATAGTCACTGAATTTCTATCCTTGGTGGAATCGTTCCTATATACGTGCGGTACAAAATATAACTGAAAACAATTATTACTTTAATAAATAATTGTATCAAATGATATTATAGTAGAAATGAACATTTTAATATTTATTAGTGATATTATTGAATAAATATATAATATCATTTTATGAATATTATTTTTTATGCTTAAAATAAGAAATATCGTATAAAAGTGGACTTAATGCCGTCGGTACAACCTAAAATCCCTGGGAGAGAAAAAAAATCAAATAAAAAAAAAATATAAATCCCTAAAATCCCTTTCTTTGAGATTCCTATTTATCAAATGTAACAGGTTAACTGGTCATTAAGAGATATTATTAACTGCATAAATAATCATATTTATTTATTTAAGTATTACTAAAATTACTCTATCCGTTATTCAAAAGTTTATTATACACTTTGATTCGCAAATTTTCAAACTTCAAGCTCAAGTTAATGAGTCGATTTCAAATCCCGGTTGCGTACCGATTAAATATCGGCTATATACTAACTAGATTGTACTCATAAATTGGTACATGGTGGTACCAATTTAATTGTTCAACGCAAATATGTACGATGATTTACGTATACAGCTATGGAGGGAAACGAGGTTTTTTAACTTTTTAGAATAACGTTTTAGAATTAAAAATCAAACATTTTACTTACTTCAATAAACAGAGGGAAATCGTGGCATGCTAAATTTTCACCTGACCAATAGATGATGCTTGGCAAAAGAATTAAAGAAGACATTATTTTATCTATATATATTTTTTAGGATTGTGATTGTAGGGACCTAACAACTTTATTATTGCCATCTTAATAGTCAGCAAACGAGCATTTTCATATTTAAAAGGCTGACAACACTATTGTATTGTTGTTGTAGGTGTAATAAGTATATAAGTTGCTTTCCTGAGGATAATTCACGTTTATCTTGAAGCTTCTGATGTTAACTTCTCTATAAAATAACTGTTGTTTAAAACTTAGATATACATACTTATCTTACCATTCATTTAAAACTATACACTTTCTACACTCTTTCTTTGAGAAGAACAAAAGGTAACAAAACGCCGAATGTGGGTGTTATAGTAATTTTGGTATAGAAATTTTAACACACGTATGATGCACAAATAGCGAGCAACGGAGTCCTACGCAATTGACTTTCAATGTACGTACTCGGCTATAAATTAAACCTGTCGGAATGTGAATGTGAGATATAGTGGACGGAATAGATATGCGATAAAATGCGATAGAGTGACATTTGTCTGGAAAATAACACTACCTTAAAAAAAAAGCAGAAAGTAATCGTAACGTTGTGACTCGTGGCATTTAATAACGTTGCAATTACTTTAATTACGCCAGTGGTAAATTGACGAGCGGGTATATATAAAACGTGATTTACCAGAGTTTCTATTCTGTTGTCGTTCGACTTACACTTTATTCTATAATCATGCTGCTTTTACGTTTAGATACCATATTTAAAACAGTTTTTTTTAAATATTTATCCAACATATAAAATAATAAAGGGCACAGAAAATATTTGAAAGTGCCAGTTATTCTTTCGTCGAGAAGTAATGTGATGCGTGCACTAAATTTGTCCACACAGAAAAAAATCTAGAAAAATAAATAGACAAATTTTACCGTTAAAAGATACCTGCGGTTTGATACAGATAGTTCAGAAGTATAGCATAATTTACACATATATATAAACTGATGGGTTTTGGTTTGAAAGGATATATTGACAGCGTGATTACTGTTCATATATACCATCTTATATCTGCGGGATGAGTTCAGAGGAAGGTCAAGCAGTTTCGTAGCACTGTGGTTTTAGCTTATTAGTGGTTTATTTTAACGGTGGTAGAGCCATGCAGCTGCTCCCGCTGCTGAATGGGCCGGCTCGAACCGGATAAGTACCACGA
>DWHO01001799.1:0-14513 GCA_018247575.1 Eurytides lysithous rurik | reverse complement strand
CACCTTTGCAAGAAATTCTAAGCCTTGCTGCAATTTGACGTTCACTGTATCCTTCCTCTCGAAGCACACAAATAGCATTTCGCTATTCAAGCGTGATTTGCTTGCGTTTTGCCATTTTCAGAAGAAAAAATGCGGGAAAAGACGTAGTCTATAATTTCCGAATAGAGATAATGTTAATGTCACAACTTGCGCGTGCCAATACTCAAGTGCGACTAAACAGGACCCAAAAAAGTTAAATATCAAAAATAACACCAACAGCGACACTTCAAACCACAAAAGAATGCAACCGCAGTCCTAAGTCATAAAACACCTGTTTTGTCAAAATCTAAGAAATTGATAAAACATGTTTAATGAGAGCCGACGATTTGTTAATATGTAAACAATAGTAAAAAGCTACAAAGATAACATTCATTACAATTTTTTACCACCTATAGCAGGTGTTGTTTCGTTTTGGCCAATAACAGATGTGCCTCCAAACTTTTGGACGGTAGTTTATATATATATATTTAATTTTCTTTTCTTAAATGACACAGAAAGACATAGTCTTTAAAAAATTATTCCTTGACAACAATAACCAAATTTTCAATGGTCAACTACAATTTCTCAAACATTTGTAACAATAATCTAATATGAGAGCAAAGAAAGGACAGTAAGTCAGTCAAGATCTTTTTAAATCATCACTTCTACTCAGTATTGTTTTTTATGATTAAATTGCAAAATAAAAAAATAATTGTAGTGGAAGGATACATTGAAAAAACCCACTAGGGAAGCATCATATCATTGTTATTATTAATACAAAGCAGTAAAAATCATAAGTGTTACTGTATTCCTCACTGATATTGTATTATTATGGGTAAGTTTGTTTTTTACCAATAGCTTCACACATCAGCAAATTTTATAAAAGGGAGAAAATTAAATGAGACAAAAAGCATGGATAGCAAAAGGCTTTGATGACTAAAATTCAATTAAATAATCCAAGATTCTCATTAACATCATCCCCTACTAATAAAATTATACACTTTTATCATTTTAATTACAAAGAAAAAAAGAGACTACATTTGATAGAAAAAATAGAAACAAAGAATTCATACAAAAATTTATTATTATTTAATATAAAAATTACTTAAATTTGATAGAGTAAAGATCAGTGAAAAAACATAACTAAATCTGACAAAAACAATGATTTAAAAACAGATATTTGAATGTAACTATTATGTCAAATAAAAGTTTATAAAAAAATGTTAAGCATATGAATTTTGAAAACAAAAATAGAAGGTTATTCAATATATAAAGACCTCTTACCTTAACAAGATTAGCATTGATGTAGTCCCGCTCACACCTCTTTAAAATAATCCTGCTATGATCATAAGGATTTACATCTCTATAACGGTTTAGCTGTTTATTCTGTGGTTTCTTCGCCTCCAAACAAGTGTATGGATATGTTTGGCATTCTCTTCCAATTTTCTAAAAATATACAATATTTTTTAAATTCTTCAAAACTGAACCAACAACTTTAACAAAAATATCCATCCAAATATCACACATTATATCATGATAAGTGAGATTCTAGCATTTTCATAGAGGAAGACTAATAGAATTTTTAAATAATTATAAGATTATCAGAGGCATGGATTCATGCATCTCCTACATGACTGGTACTCGACTCCTGGCGTTTACTCGTGCGTGGCATATCTAACGTAAACCACCGCGTCACACCTACGCAAATCTTACCTGATAGACAATTGGCCACGCATTCCTATTCGCAATATCCATATACTCTGCTTCTACGCTATTCGAGTTCATTTTTTCGTCATTCATAATGAAACTATATCATTTCAGTCTACACGAACAAAGTATCGGTATTTTTTTACTGCCGGATGCCGCAAAAACTCGCGGGTTACGTATCAATTCTTATTAATTATAAGGAAATTATAAGTTGTTCTTCAAAGTTTATTTTAACGACAAAGAAAAGCGACCACCTAGAGGATCAGTACGCGTCGCATCAAGTGTATAAATGGTAAAAACGGGTAATTCGTCGTGTAGTCTTTCTATCTTAAATGTGAGCACCGCTGTTCACTGTCTAATCCGATGTTGTCATGTTTAATTCTTTTTTCTACCAGTGGAGAAATTAATCTACTATTCATATAAATTTTGTCTACTCCGTAGTAAAATATTTAAAACAATGAATGTAAGTTACGTAAGTTAGATTTAACTTATGTTACCATTGTTTGATAAAATTGGAGTAAAAATTATAATTATGATTTTCTTTTTGTTAGTTTTCATTTTAATTGAGTAAATAAGTAAAATAATTAAAACAAAAAACTTTACTTATATTTAAAAACGTCCCCTCAGGTATTAACTTAATCTGTATAAATGTAAGTATTTTGTATCTACGGATAATAAGTGCCAAGTGGAAGAAATGAAAAATTGACATCCCAGGCCTAAGTGCTGTTAATTTCTCTTTTTATTATAACTATTATAAATTGTAATATTATATATTAAGTTTGAAGTGATGGCTTCTCCACGCACTCGTCGTAAATTAAATTCAGTGCGCACAATAGATGATAACCATGTAAGTCAGAAATACTACCTAGACTTATTCGTACTGGTGATTTTCTTTTTACATTTAAATATTTTTCTAGAAATGCTTTGAATGCGGAACTCTTAACCCGCAGTGGGTTTCAGTCACCTATGGCATATGGATTTGCCTAGAATGCTCAGGAGTTCATCGGAGTCTTGGTGTTCATCTCTCTTTTGTACGATCTGTAACAATGGATAAATGGAAAGATATTGAACTTGAAAAAATGATGGTGGGATATTTTTATTATATTATTGTGACATTAGTATAAATTATTTACTTGAATATAAAATTATCAAATCATGGTATTAATGAGTTCATTTTTAAATAGGTTGGAGGAAATGCTAAGGCACTACAGTTTTTTGAAAGTCAGCCAGACATCAAGTCAGATATGACAATACCCCAGAAGTATAATACAAAAGCTGCTGCAATGTATCGACAAAAGGTTTGAAACATGTTCGAAATTTGAAAAATTTAGATCAATAATTGCTATTCTCTATTTTAAGTTGTATTATTATGCAAGCATCTAGAAATACAAAATTGCCTAATTTGATTATAGAACAATATTACTTCTATATCTGATCACTTGGTCTATCAGAAACATCAGGTTTAAGGGTTAATATGATGCTGTCAACTCTATTGATATTATTTTTATTTATGTGGATTATTAGTAGTAATGTCTTTTAAGATAAACAAAAATGCACAGTCAAATTCCACATTTACTTTGAACAAATTGTCGGGTTTGTCTTATTGCTTTATGGGGCTCTTTCATATTTTTCTTATGTTAAAATATCAAAGCTTGGTAGAAGAAACTGAGGATCCAAGAAGAATGTTTGTTATATTATTATTTGGCAAAAAAATTGACATTGCTTTCTTAATTTTCACAAACAACTTCCCAGCCTTATCTAATGTTTTTTTATGTTCATCCTTGCCATCTGTGCTTATTTGCACAAAATATACTTTTTTCAAATTAACATAAAATTTAATAATTCTTATCATATTCTATATTAATAAATTTAATGTCAATTAATAATTTTAATTTAACTTAGAATAATAATGCTAATTTTCTTCAAATGTTAACTCCATTGTTCAATACCTTGTATTGCAAACTTGTTTTTAACTTGTGGAAACATTGTTTCATGCTACTTTCATTATTTTAGATAACGGCTTTAGCTGAAGGCCGACCTTGGAGCCCTTCTGATTATAAACCCGAAAATGTTGAACGGTCCTCTGAGTGGAATCAATCACGTGACTCTTACTCTTCAGGAGATAATGTATTTCACAGCAGTGGTTCTGATAACAACATAAGTTACCAGTAAGCTTTTTTAGTCTAATTACTATCAACAGATTAACTACGAACAAAATAACATTAAAAAGTTATAATTTGCTATATTTTTATTTTTTAGTAGTGAGTATGGCAGTGGGCGCTACACTGGCTTTGGGAGTTCACAAAAGCAATGCCAATCAACTCCCATGTCACCAATACATAGTGGAAATGAGATGGTTGACAACACGCTAGCATCACTGGCCTCGGTAAATTATTTGATGTTAAAAAGTATTTCTCATCTTGTTGTTTTTATTTTACTTTGCTCGTTATGTATAGTTTATTTTGAGTTTTCCTTTGCTTTATTGAATACAATTGAAGTTTTTATTTGTATTTTATTCTATTCATTTGCTCATTAATGTCGTTGCTGGCTGTTTTTTTTTTTCACATTAGGTAAGGAAAGTGATGTAAAAACTTGGTTAACTACGCGCTTTCTTAATCACATCTTATACTTTCTTTGATTTTATAATTTGGATGCAGGGTTGGTCTCTTTTCACTTCTTCTATGGGCAAAGTAGCACGTTCAGCCACCGAAAATGCTGTCAAATATGGCGGGATTGCGTCCCAGAAAGTTTCTGAAATGGCTACTACTGTCACAGAGAAGGTATACCACACAACAATATAACTATACGAATGCATAACAATATAAATATAACTTATAAAAAACAACTATATGGTCAGTGTTAAATTTAGATATAACGAATAACCAACCTAGTCATTTGGACTAATTAATGATGCTGGAACCCTGTGATCTGCATATATTGATAAAAAGAAATTTGTAACTTTGCAATTGGTTATTAGTTGTAAAGAATTGGATCATTAAACATTTCACCTTCTTGGGTAATGTCAGTTTGTAGTTGCAGGGTCTGTGTATGAGAAATTGGCAGTTCAAAAATAATGATTGTTATTACGTATAGTATTTTTATTACACTAGTTTCTACAGGAACAAATTAATTGTTGTACAGATATCATCAAAAAACTTTTACTTTGTTTTTTGTAGGTTAATAACCGTGGTGGTTGGAGTTCTTTAGGCGGGGTAAGTGAACTGCGCCGTGCAAGCAATTCTAGCGCTCACTATCAGTCTCAAAGTTACGGTGCTATGAAAAGCTCCTACTCAGAAACATATTCAAAGTGGTAAGAAATGTGTACATATACTACTCCAATTAAACTTTTTGTTTGCATATTTCTATCTCAAAGTATAGTTAGTTTTTAAGGAGTGTTATCTATCAGACTGTGCTTAGACCAATTTAATGGGGAAAGCTTCAGAAAGTTATTTACTATTTACTTGTTTATTCAGGAATGATCCACCACAGGGATATTCTGTTGCGGCTTGCAATAATTTAGATACTCGGGACCTGTCGCAAGTGGGAGTTTCGAGCCCTCCGCCTGATGTAAAAAATATCACCATCAAGAAAAAAAAAGACGAAGATTCATGGGATTGGCTCAATAATTAGATCTGAATTTGGTAAGAAGTATGCTCTGCGCTTGTTATTGTCATGCTACACCATCGTAAATTGTGGAAGTAAAAAAAATATTGATATTGTGTATTTTTATCTATTTTGCTGATTATTGGCGGTGCTGTAGTTTACTTTATAATATTGCGCCTAACTTTAATTGTATTTTTTTTAATTTTGTGAACATATTGGCACTATTGAATTAATAATTTAAGTTGTACTTCATCCATATTATTTAATATTCATCTATTGTTTAAACTATATTCAATAAATTCATATATAAAACATTAAAGAATTCTTTGTATGTACTAATTAATCAAATGCTGTGCAATTATTATAGTAAGCCAACTATTTGTAAAACTTTGTATATAACACATATATTTATCTCTAATATAATATTTAACCTTGTGCAAAGCAGCATTTTAAATTATATATCATTATTTGCGTTAAACAGATGTATACATCATTCTTTATTTCTTAGTAAGAAGTTATTCATAGTTTAGTCAAAATGCACTAAAACTGACTGTTTTAGTGCCAAATAATCATGAAATGGGCTATTTTGTTATATAAAAAAGATGATACATGGTAATGAGATACTTCCGTTAACTATTAATTATAGAGCTTTAGTTGCAATTTATAAGAAAATATCTACAGTAATATTTTTTTATTAAATAATATTATTCTTTGTGTAAGAAATCTGAAGAACTTGCTAAAGTTAACTATTTCCTACAATATCATCAGGTCAATTTAGTGATGTATTAACTTATTACAATTCTGCCTAAATAAATATACTGTGTTAAAGTAAGTAAACAAATTCCTTTAATATAAGTTTTTGTTATATGTAATGTGCCATGCATTTAATACTATTCATCTCAAAACACAATAAAAACATTGGATTTGCATCTGTATTCACTTCTATTTATATAATTTTATAACAATTTTACTAAAAAATTAACAAATATTAAAAAAATATCTTGGTCACAGAAGTGGCCATGATATAATCTTGGAAATCTAATTCACTAAATTTGAGACTTATTACTGGGATTATGTATTTGTAATAATTTGTTATGTGGGTCAGCTTACTATAATCAACTTTTATTAATTTTAATTATTAATGTTAATTTTCCGAAAGAAAAAAAATTTGAAATATATGATCAGATGGTCCATTATAATGGGTTTCATTTGATTGATACTATTCAATCTAAACTTTAACAACTTATTCCATTTAACTAATAGCCATAATACTGTTTGTCATAATTAATTTATATGTCACTGTGTTTGAAGCATCAACTTTTTTTATGTAAAAACTTGTAGACGGTGGCTTTCATGGTATGTTAGTATATGAATATCCCTTATAATTCCACTTTGTCTGTTTATTCCTAGTGCAGTATAACCCCCATTAACCGAGCTCAGGTTAACTAAGGAGAGCATTAGCCCTGCGAAATGTCCAAACTCGCTTGGGCGCTCGCTGCTACTCCTGATACAAACTTAAAATGGATCTAATACTCCATGTATAAAATTTATGAAACCTGTATACAATAATACATACATTCAGTCAGTTATATTAGTATGAAATATTAATTAACTTTGTGTGATTAAGTTGGAATTTATTTCTATGTATTGAGATTAACCGCGTATAATTCCCGTGGTTAATTGGGGTTTTACTGTAGTTATTGTATTTAAACTGGTATGTATTGAGTGAACTCCGATTTTGTTAATGTGTAACATTTTATAATATTTCAAATTTATGTTAAAATTTTACAATAAAAAACGTAATTGTATTAATGCTTGACATATATTTTTTTTTACTTTATTGAATTTGAACATGGTTTAAGCGGATTAAAGATATTGATATTTCTTTTATTTTAAAATAAATGTTTTAATTTTGTGTAGCTATAAAAACATATTAGTTTTAAGAATGTTTATTCATTGTAGAGATAATATCTGGTTCATTACGTAAATTGTAAAAAATAAATAATATAGAAAAAGTCCTGCAAGCATTTTTTTTTTAATTAATGGAGTTAGTAAGCTTCCTAAGCTATTTGATGCATAGTGAAAACCATCATCCCTAATTCCAATACCAGAGATTGTAAAGTTGTTTTTCTGATAACTTATCGAGTGCGCCTTTAGTTAACCAATATAAACTAAGGTTCGCTCGAAAGGATTATGTCTCGCTTTGAATTTCACTTTTGATATGAAACAACCAGAGGCGGTATTTTCTATGAGAAGCCCTCCTTTATCTGCTCAAGGTTTGCCTTACAGTCGAGAAGTTTATGTCACAAAATCGTAATAAATTCTATTATATTTCAAATATCAAGGCGCGTATATTATCCTGAGTATCTTGAATTAAAATATGCGATGGATTCGGAACTCGATTGATTTGTATGTGAGATAGCTATTTAATTGTTTTAAGCCTTGACAATATTTTAAAATAACTTGAGTTTCTTGCTGGCTTTTCTCAATAGAACTGCCTATATTTATTCAAATAGGCCTCAATAGAAAGGCCTATTTGAATAAATATATTTTAATTTATATAAAAGACTATACGCCTATATTGATCTTATAAAAATGTATAAGTTATTATCAAGAAGCCATATTTTTCGGGATCTCCTTCAGTTATACAAGTAATGTAAATGGACTTTTCACTCTTGTATAGTGTAATAAATATAGTTTTTTTAAATTTTACCAAGAGTCCCTCATGGCATTTTCTGTTAAAAGCTTTAGGCATCTAGGAGAAGACTTATTTTATTTGAGTCAGAGGCATTGTAGATGCATGTATTAGTTGATAACCAAACTGATGTTTGGGGATGAGTTTTGTTTGAAAATATTTAACAGTATTTACAACAAAAATATTTCCATAACTTTGGAAGGAGTAAATAGTACGCTGATTGGTTTATAAGTTTTTTATGGACAGTGCTTTTAAAAGATTTGAGGATCATTATTTGAACAATCACTCTCTGAGTACGAACCGCATATCTCTACAAGATGGCATTAAGCGTTGGGTAAATGAAATTCATTTCTTTAGAATTCACTTGGGATTTTGCCAGTTACTTGTTTAGGTAAAAAGCAAGTAGTAAACAGTTTCCTTTACCTTCGCTTTAGTGTACTTATTCATAAAGAGGTTCTAGTAAGTAGGTTTGATGCATAAAGCCACTATTCTTTGTGATCAGCAGCTGAGCAAAAGCAAGTACACTTTTCTAATTACTGAACACTCTCTCATTGTTTTATTGACATAGAGAGGGCTGGACGGAATAATCAATAGCAGTTAAGTTACTGCATCAAGGCTATGCATTAGTCTCGATGCCCTGATTTTTGCAGTATTTTAGATTGTAGTAGATAGTTGTTGTGTAATAGTAGTTTACTGTTGTATAATGGCTTTTCTAATGACTAGTCTACAAAGGTAAAAATAATTGAATTATGTAATATCTACCAGAAAATGGTCAAGAGGAATGACTTTTTTAACTATTAGTTACCATGATAGTGAAAATTGTTTCACATTTTACCTTCATGCTTTTAAAATTTTTGTTTTTATTTTTATGCATGTTTAATTGAATACACAATACATATATAATTTATAGGTAATTATATATGGGTTTAACAGTAATGTAATTATAAAAGCATATGTATTTAAAACCTTTTTCTAGTTTATTCAATTTAGAATTCTATTAATCCTTTAAGTATTGATAGATACGAGAAATAATAAAACAACATAAATATCTAATTTATAACTGATATTTATTACCGTCATATAGTTATTACTTTAAAAAAATATATTAATGGTACTTTTGGTCTTTAATTAGGTTTTCATCATTTTATAATACTAATTAAATCACCTCTGCCCCTATCACCAAACATTTATTATTTTACTTCATTAAGAAATGATTAAGTACTTTACAATATTCTATGCAAATAGAAGACAGAAATGGAATGCCTATTTCACTTCATAATAACATTTTGATACAAGTTTGATTATTTAATAATAAATAACTACAACAATATAAAAGTACTAAAGAAGAAGCATGTCTCTCAATATGGTTGGACAAAATGGATTACTATTCCCATAAGATCAAATAAATCTTTACACCTCTTAAAAGGTTTTAGAATAAATGATGCATAACATTTTAGATCTTTTACAAAAAATCTATGAAGCCCACATATAAAAATATATATCTTGCCAGTGACTTAAATATTGAATAATGGGACTACAAATGAGTGACATCACAGGTACTTTATTTGATACTGATGTCAGAACACTTTCTATTACATTTTTGGAGTAACCATTGTACATGGGACTTCTTAATAAGTAGAGAGCAAGGCCTAATTTCCTTCGGCTTAATTCTAATCGTTGCTCATAAGACAACTCCTTCATATGGCGGTTATAAAGCTTGAAACTGGCTAAGTCCAAAGTTAATGCTACAACCCACTGCTTCCAGGCTTTCATGCCAAAGACTCTCATAGCAGCTAAATGTATGATAGGTTTCAGGATATGCAATAATTCTGCATTAACCAAGTCCTTTATTTCAATAGTGTTATCAATGTATTTATCTTCTTTAATCTTAATAGGTTGCCAATCACGCAATGCTACTGGGGGTGCACCATCTATGCGCCTAACAATACGTCCAGACCTTTTGAGAGTAAAAAAAGCATTTGTATTGTCATCGGATTCCTTTCCTTCTGTAAATTTTTTCCTTTGCAAAGCAGGAATTGGAGGATGTTGAATTGGCAATTCTTTAAATCGGTATAAAAGAATTAAAGAAGAAGAACACTTAAATATTTGCAGTAATGTTGCTGCTGTCCATTTTCCACTGTTACCCCACCTGTTCTTTATAGCAAGTTCTATAAATACTTCACAATAGTGAATAATGGTGAGCCAAAGCTTGACTTGTTCTCGTAATCCATAGTGCGGTATTTCATTATCATAAGCATCTCTTATCAGCCGATCATTAAAAAGTGAAATAAGTTTTGAAAGGGAATACACTAGTTCAGATACTATAGGTGATTTATTTATTTTTCCCGCAACAAAATATGATGACCATGTTGCAACAGTCTCTACATCAGTTACAATTCCTGGGTTATTGATGACCCATCTTTTATAACATGTAAGCAACTGCACTAATGCACTGTCTTTATCCATCGTTATGAAAGTTAGCTCTAACTTTTTTCTTCTAAATCAATAAAACTTTTACCTAAGTCTACCTACCGACTAAAGGTCGACTTTAGCTTTACATTTATCATCAGTGTTGCCGTTATGACAATCCAGTTTGTGGCTATAACTATATCAAAGAAAAAAGTTGCCAGTTTTGTAAAAAAAAAATACAATTTTCCGCTAAGTGGCTAGAATATTTTTCGCTTACTATCCATTGACTAATGTTATTTAAAGTATTATTATACTATCGGGATGAGGATGAATAGGTTTAATAAAAACATCTAATTGTATTAGTAATCGATTTATTAGAAACTGGTTACAATACTTATAATAAAGTTTATATTTAAGTAGCAAAAAATATAATTAGCATCTAAGTAATAAGTTAAAAATTAAAAATCAATTTCAAGGTCTACAATATCATCTGAAAAATTTTCAATCTCTTTGTCAATGCATGATGATGTAGATGGCATTTGAGTTATTTTTATTGGTTTGGACGTTTTTGAGATTTTGATCAAAACTTCAGGTGGCAAAACATAATTATGGCAATTTTTTTTCATTATTTTCAATTGGTTTCTAATCATAATTATTGAATTAAGGGTTAATGAACACATTCTGTTTCTTAATTTGTTTTTTACTGTGTTCATAACACTGAAAAGCCTTTCCACTTCCGCTTTAGAATGAGGAAGAGACAATACAGCAATAGCCAAATCAGCTATTTCTTGAAACGTATTAACCCCTGCTGCATTCTTGTATTTTAACACTTGAGCCCAGAATTTAACACTATCTATCTCTTGTAGTATCCCATTCTGTGAAATTAATTGTTTTTCACTGATGAACAATTGTATCTACCTCTTGGTCATCAAATCCGAATTCATTTGCCAATCCAACCCAGGGCATGAGGATCCTCAATCTGTTTTAATGTGTTCTCTGGGCTTAAGAGTGTTACCTTCTCCAGGATCTCGTGATTGGAAGGTATTCTGTGTTGAATTTCTTTTATCAACTTGACACTGAACTCAATGCACCGATTCCTTATATTCGCAATTGATTGTGAAGATAAGTTGCTTTTACTGGCATGAGATTCAAAGAGATATCCCAAGTGTGCAATGGGATCTAGATGATCTTTTTCTTTAATTGTGAGGAAGTTTTTGTCTGTGGTCGCGGCTCCTGGTATTATATTTCTAATGCAGGCAGTTCGCAACAAGATCATCAGAGTTTCCAACAACTTGACTGGATCCATATTGTCACTTTCAAATCCTTCGTCATTGTACATTTCCCATAGAAATCCCGCTGTATAACACTTCTCTCTAGTCATAGCAAAATGTAGTTTTAACTCATCCCGTTGAGCTAATATTCTTACCACAGCAGGCTGTTTGGGCAACCAACGGGTGTCGCAAACCTTTAGTATTTTTACGTAGTGGCAGACTGCTTTCAGAGGCATGGCTGACTGCAAGTTGCAAGGAGTGACAGATACATCTAATGAGGATCAAATTTGGTAAATTATACTCTCTCTTAAAAATTTCAATAACACTGTTATTTCGACCCGTCATTACTGACGCATTGTCGGTGCCGATCCCAATCATATCTTTTATTGGGATGTGAAGTGACTCCAAACAACTGATCAAAGACGTGACTATTCCTCTCGCGTCAGCTTTTTTTAATAAGCTCTAGAGACAGAATAGACGATACAATGTTATTCACATTCAGGCTAAAACATCTTATAATTATTCCAAGGAATTTTGATACGCTAACATCCGTAGACTAGTCCAAAATAATACCATATTTCTGCGAGCCAATATCTTGTACAAGATTCTGTCTTAAATATGCTGCCAGTACTTGATTTATAACTTGTGTACATTTTGTTCTATGCATTTTCATATCTTTGGCATACTTTGAGTCACGAAAAACTTCTTTACAAAGGTCTGTAAGATGGTCTATGTTTGATACGGAACTGTGTTCGACAATAAATAAAGCTGGCTGACCTTCGGCTTTTTCACTACTATACTTTGTATCATCAGATGTGTAAGTGAACTGAATTTGTTTATTTTGTGTAATCAATTTACATTCCACTTTGTGTTTTTGTGTGATTCGCGGTGTTTACGTAAATCATAAGTTTTTTGCAGCAATTCCTACATGACAATACAAAAGGCTTTCGTCGGGTTGTCTGCAATTGGCTTTATCCGTTGTTTGAAGTCCTCACTAGTCTCCCGTTCAGACCTATATTTTTGAGTGTAACATTTTTTTAGAGGAACCTCTATAATTCACACAAAAGAAAAGAAATGCTCACGAGAATCTTCACTTTGGCTATCGAAACAAAAACAAACCAATAATTTTGACTTGAGCAGCTATTAATATACAAAACAAACTAGGCTCTGTTATAATAGCAATACGAGTAATGTGCGTTTTCATTCAGAGTAGCGGTGGTGTTGTTAACAGCGAATATAAGGAATAATAAAAGCAATTAAGAATTTCTTTAAAATCATTCGCCGGTACATTTATATTTTAACAAAAATAACTGAAAATTCCCAGGAGTAGCTAGATTAATTTTGGTGGCTAAAAGAAATTATTTTTTGGCTAGGACCGTTGAAAATCGGCTAGATCTAGCCACAAAGTGGTTAAAATGGCAGCACTGCAGAAATCATCGATATTTTTGGTGGTTTAGGCAACAGTAACGTTTGTCTAATATATGTATAATGCCAAACTAAAACATATTTTTTATATATTATTTCAAAATACTTTAAAATAAATCTATATTTTTTTTATATTTTCGATTGATAACAAACTGTGTCTGGAACTCTCGAAACTTGGAACGTAAAACCTATTGACGCAAAATAAACATTCGTTTATCAGAGGCACGAAGTGCTCCAAGGGATCATCGGAAGTTAGATCAAATCGCGGCTTGAATCGTTTGATAGAAAATATATCTTTATCTAATTTTTTTGGATATACATGTATGTATTTCAAAGAAATTTAGATTGATAGAATATGCAGTCAGTGTATTTGGGTACATGTGAATATCATAAGAAGCGCCGAAAAGGTGAAATTTACTTTCTACTATTACTGGTTTCAATTGTGTCATTTTGTTATCTAAATTTTTTATGACTTTTGAATGCAAGAAGGTTATCTAGAGTGATACCTTTTGATCTTGCATTCCCATGAAATTATTGGCTAATAATTTTACAGAATATCGCTACAGTGTAGCCAGTACTAATCCCCGTGAAAGATAAAATCTTAAAAAAAAAAAAGGTTGTAGATATTAAATGTCCACTTGACTTCGAAAATTTTTGGGGTTTTAACCAAAGGCATCTCTAGCCCATATAGCGCCCGTATGCAATCATTACCCCAGTGCCTTCAAAAAAGCGCGCGATCACAATGGAATAGTTATAATTATAATATAATAAAAAGTGCCGCGGCCGGCGCTGCATGACGCCGCTACGCCTGTGTGCAACGCATACCCTGCACCATAGGTGAAGCCGCCTCTAGGTTTGACAAGTAGATTCGTATTATATGAATGAGTATGTTTGGCAAAATTTGAAGCGACATTAACAGTTTGAGAGTATACATTCCATGATGAGAGCAATTATGCGTTCGTAATTTTCCCCGTTAAGCTGAGGAGATTGATGGGAACCTGGGACCAATACCTGGAAAGAGACATATGTAGTACATATGCCTCTTTCCAGGTATTGGTCTCCTTAAGTATAGCAATGTCTAAGATATCTGGCGTGTGTATTTCCGAGTCTCAAAAGTAGTTATGTAAATAATAAGTTCTTGCTCACGTCTATAAAGAATTCTGCCAATGATTTAGACCAGGGGTGGGCAAATATTTTGATAGTCGGGCCACATTGCAGATGAAAATCTGATAATTTTTTTATGCACCAATCTATATTAGACAAAAACTAATATTTGTGTTTTTAATAATAATATATAGAATGCATTACGGGCCAGACTAAATTCTACAGGGCCGCCATTTGCCCAGGCCTGGTATATAGAGTATAAGTTTATCATATAAATTTAC
>DWHO01001798.1:0-14513 GCA_018247575.1 Eurytides lysithous rurik | reverse complement strand
CATTTTTTTTTTAAATACAAAAATAAATTAAAATTTTACTTGCCTCGAGGGCCGCGGGTTGCTCATCCCTGGTCTAGGCAGTCGACTTGCGCTTATCGAGAGAATATTTTATGCATAAACTAATCCTTTCCTTTGCAGGACACTCCGCCGCCTTTACCAGCGCGCAGTGGCCACTATTTCCCGCGTACCTAGCTCTACAATACAGTACTTAGCGTGATAATAATTCAACCGACCCTCATTAGTAACGAAATATCCTTGCGATGTCTAAACAGACTAATAATATGATTGTTTCTTTAATAACTCATAGGAATTGAAAACACGAGAAAAATCAAATCAGATATGACCGCTATGACGTACCTAGTGATGTATCGATGTATCGATAATTTTTTTCTCGAATGGAAACATCGATAAAAATATTACTTTAAAATGTGATGTGGGTTTGTATATTTTAAACTAAAAACTCTTTATGTTCAATGTCAGTTTGGGAAAAGTAGCTTGATAGTCTACCAACTTCTTAACCAGTACTTATTCAGAGCAATTTTGATGGATCACTTTGACAGTAGAGAAGTTATGCGGAAATTTTTAAAATGTCGTACCACATACATTTAATTTTTACCATCGGTGATACTATTGCAATTTTTCTCGTTCTTCTTCGGCGGGGTAAAATCACTTGAAATCAGGAGCATCGCTAAACTGTTTTTGTTTCTTTTTTTTTAATTTATAATAGGTAATTTCTAAACCCCTCAAATAATTTAGATGTATACAGTTTAATTATATCCCTTACTTCATCTCAAAAATATTCGATATCTTAATCTTCATAAAAAATCACTGGGGGACATTGCAATGAAACATAACAGTTAACTATTTCTCTCAAAAATCGTGTTTTTAATCATTTAATTCAATTTTCCAACTAAAACGTCATTCGAGGTCATCATTTCAATAATCAGTTAGCTCGAATAGGATCAAATTAAAGCGGTCATATTTGTTTTACCCGATTATAAGGTGTTTGGGAATTAAACTTAGTAATTGTATTCTTTCAAATACACAATTGGAGAAAAACCTTTGCATGAACCATCTTATATTCTATCTGTATTTATAAGTGTCTATGGTAAATTATGGCACAGTGTTGTCTATAAATCTTTTTGATTCGTATGTTCAATTTATAATCAATGTAAAATAATGGTAACACTGTCCTATATACACAGTACCAATATTATTTTTCTACATCAACTAAAAGAATGGATTAACCACCAAATATAGTTTTTACCCAATAAATGCATTGAATGTAAAATGTAAGGAAATCTATTTTAATGGTGTACCTTTATATGATGAATGAAATAAACATCTGCTAGTTTCACGTGGGATAAAATTAGTCTTCGTGGTGCCGGAGGAGAAAATGTGTGAATAGCAAGAATGATAATTTTAATTGTTTGAAATATTTTCTAGTACTTACCGAGGGCAAACATAGTTATATCGTCATCGCTGTAGATTATTTACAAACCTATCTCATATTTACGCATTTATCTGGTCATACGAAGTTGTGTTTGATGCTGTATTTAATATTACGATATATTGAAATTATTATAGGATTTGTAAAAAAAACGGTCTGAATTCACTCTAACGATTGTCAAGTGTTTTTGATCTAATGTTTAAAGGATTTTAAAGGACATCGTTCTTATTTGTATTTTTCGCTAAAGTGATTTTAATTGTATTGTTAATAATATGGTTATATAAAATAAGATTATGAATGCTTACATCTAGTCCCAATCTAACTTTGTTTATAATGAAAATGTTGGCAAAAAATATTTTGCGCAAATACCAGAGAATTGTTGATATTTATCCTCCATTATTATGTGTATTCAGAGCCCAACTCTCTTTTTATATCATGTTGTTCCGTTTCCGTCTTCCATCTGTCAATTTCTTCCAAAATGTACAAATAAGTCAATTGATACTTCCCATATCATTTAAATTATTCTTCTGATACTCACCCATCCCTCAATAATGCTGTTTAAATTGAATTTCATTATTCGTGTGTTTTAAATTAAATATAGATAAAAAATGCGGCAAATATTTTTTCACATTTCAAGGTAAGTACATCGATGCTGATATTTATTTTGATAACTGTTAGTCGTATTATTAGCAAGGTTAGGATTTTTCTATACAAAATTCGTTTTGTCTCAGCCGAAAAAAAAATTCTAAAATATCTTGAAACCCAAAAGAACAAGGTTTGTTTTTTACAACATTTTTTTTGTCATTTTGTCAATCGCTCAGAATTTGCAATCGAAGACTGAATAAAATTCTAGCGGTGATACGCTTACCACCGATTTTTCGGATACCAAATTCCAAACCAAAATATTGTTTTTAGATATACGCGACCTTTATCGTGATGGCGGCTATTAAGTTTAAAATCAGGCGTTGTTTAAATTAATCTTCGCTTTAGCCTTAACAATTACTTAAATCGTTGCACTAGTTTGCTCATGTCCACATTTATAAGTAATTGCCCTTTTAGGTTAAGAATAATTTTTTTTTATATACGATTGGGTAAAATTTCTTACGAGCCTTTTCGAGTATCATTTTTTTATTTGCGTTTAGGTAATATCCTGTGTTTTGTTTTTATTTCGTTAGTTCGTTTTTTTTTTGTTTAGAATAAGTAACCGATGGCATATCAATTATTTTTAGGGTTTTGAGTGCAATATCGATAGGAACGTTTTGGTTGATAAAGATCTTGCCCGCGAATTGTGATGGAGTTTTTCTTAATTTATATATTTTTTTTTGTTTAAATGCTCTTGAAAGTAACTTTGTTTTTAAATCCAAAATATTTAGCTATAACTGTTAGTAGTTTTAAAGCTCTATGTACTTATTTTATAATTATCACCAATTTGATTTTACACCATAAAAGAAATCTCTCCATAGACTATCCATATTTTTAATGTAGAATATAGTTATTTAAAAGACCATATTTCATATTAATTACTTATACACAACGGATTCGCCTCTAAGAAAATAATCATTTGTACTTATCAATATATCAATCTTTTTTACCATTAATAAATTAGGTTTCCTAGAGTAGATGAATAGATATGTATAATGTTCTTAAGATATATTACCTGTATTATGGTATGGGAAAGCACAAAAAAAAACTCCGTTTCTATTGTATCGTCTTGTCGTTTTTATATAAATACAATTTTTTATCAGTGTTGTATACGTTTAGGTACACATTATATGTATATTGTATCTTATAGTAATGTATTTTACGCGGTGTTTTGTATTTGTGTACGAAAACGCTAAAGGTGTGAGGAAACGGCGCCATTGCTTCTGTCGCGTCATGTTGGCGGCATTGGAGATTAGGGTGACAGGTGTCGGTCTGTCAGTCGAAATGGGTGGTATTTGAAATATAAATTGGAAATGTCAAATATTTTATTTTTCAACTAGTATATGATTTTTGTTTTTAATGTGATGTTTCGTTGACCGAGCGTTTTTTTTTTTTGCATTTTTACTGTTTATTTTATTTGATAAAAATATAAAATTGACATCATCAATAATTGGTTACCAATAATGAATCTTTTTAATTGTCTATGCTGCTTTTAGTAAATAAATATGATTTAGAAATTTACCTGACTACCTTTTGGTTGAACGGTTTATGAAGTTTGGGTGAAAGGTTGTGACAAGCAACGAAAGGGGATGGATCCTAGAAAGCTGGTGACCATCTTTGGAGTTATATGATCAACTACTGTGCAGCAAGCAATGTCGCCGTTCTGAAAGTGTGTTAACCACGATCTATATAATATTGTAAGGACTGTGTCATTGCAATTGTAAACATTCCATTGCTTGTGATCCTGTCTTTTATTTCAACCAATCCCTATTTCTAATAGCCGTATAGCCATGGTACCTCAATGTCCGGGAGCTCGCTTTTAGTTCAATATACTCGAGCAATCTGGTGCCGGCACCAGGATAGTTACCAAGCACATGAATTTGTTAATTTAAATTAAATTAACAATTTTAAGTGCTGATACCACGTGCTAAACAGTGAAGGAAAACATCGTCAGGAAACCTGCTAAGAAACAAAACAAAAAATGAAATATGTGAAGTCCGCCAATCCGCAATGGGCGTAAAGTGGAAGAGTTTTAGCTTCTGCGTTTCGTCCGGTGAGTGAGGTGGCCGGTGGCCCATCCCCCTATACTTCTTCCCCCATCCTGGAGTGGAAGGACTCCTCCTTCTATTCCCTCTCTCTTCCTCTCACTTTTTCAAAAATTCCTTCTCTCAAAGGCTGGCAACGCATCTGTAATGTTGCAAATGTCCATGGGTGGGGGTGATCACTTACCATCAGGTGAGCCACTAGCTCGTTTGTCAGCTTACTCCATAAAAATGTAAATCAAAATAATAATTAAAAAAATATATAAATCATTAAATTTACTTGTCATGTCAGGTTATTGACATCGCAGATAAATCTTGTTTAAGGATGGTTTTCCAAATCCATTACAGACGGGTAATTTCTGAGGTGACATTTTTGTTATTTCGGTCTTACACCTAAAACCACACGCCATCAGCTCTGACGATCTCCATTTGGAAGATCCTTTATTTGATTAGACCCGTCCTGGACTCTCTATCCCGGACTATCTGTTTTTACACAACAGATTGACAAATTAGGATTGTTGTTGTTAACATGTCACCTTTCCGCTTACGATTCTTCGAAGTGCACAAAGAAACTACCGATTTCCTCTCCTTGTGTGAGAGTAGACTGAGGAATTATATGAAAATTTCTCAGCTTCAATACATTCTATTGACATAGTTACCACAGCATATACATGGTACCTAACAGCTTTAGCTGGTTTAGCCCGCGGTTGCAACTAATTTCGGGGCTGGGAAAATAGACGGCTTCCTAAAGTCATTACAGGGTAAAAATGCTCATGACACTCTTGCGTCTACACTGCTTATATCCCAAAAATTGTGTTCGCCCGACTCGTGGCTCCGTTTTTTATGAAATAAAGACAAACCAACAAGCACACCATCAGATTATAATATGAGTAAGATGGGTACTGACGTAGGCCTAATTTGGACTATCTGTGATCACTTCCCGACCAGTCGCTCGTCTATTACGTAAAGCGATTCGATAGAAATTCAGCCCGCACGCTCGTTTCACACTGATCTGTATTCAGTGCAACGGTCGATATAACATAGACGCCCGACGACTGCAAACTCATTTTGAAAGTAAGCGAGGCATTTCTCGATATGCAAATAGGCGGCGACGTCTAATTGACTTTAATTCGCAACACCGGCGTGTTGCCGAATAACGGAGAGAAAATGGCAAGACAAGTTAAATAAATTTCAATATTGATCGGGTCACAATACGTATGTATGTGCGGACAAAACGAAATCTTCAACGAGTATAAAACGATCAATACGACACGCCTGCTCATAACAAAAAGCACCACACATATCTAGACTGCTAATTGACTACGCAGTCACCGAGATATTTAATATGTTATATCCCTATTTACAAAAATTACGATGGCAACACTGCCTTGTTAAGCGGAATAAAATAGTTTTTACACATTACTGTTAGTGGTAGAATGGCAATGGAGTAGTATCACCGCAGAAAAGTCCTTGGAGATGTTGAAAACACGATGATCTTTACTCAGATGATGTTTCCTTTTGGGGAAAAACCTACAATTCGACGAAGCCGCTTCCTTTCTCAATAAGTAATTGAGACAACGGGTTGTCTCAATTAGAATCGCCAAAAGTCAAAATTCTCTATTCAAAATTGAATTGGTTTACCGTCACTTTTTGACGTCGATTGATTCTACTACCGGTTCGGAAAAAAATACCTCGGTCCCGAGAAAGCGAAAGAAACTCAGCGCCGCACTACAATTTCAACCTGACCTATCTATCTGGTGCACTGATCACCAAGAGATATGACCCTTTGCTCTGGCCAGTTATATTTCCGAAGACACCACCTATCACAGCAAATCAGAGCAATGCTTGCATCTTACTGCTTGCTATACAGTACAATAACTAAGCAATGCTTTATACTTTTTAAACACTGCGTTAATTTATTTATTTGTAAAATAAATATTATACTATGGTAAAATAAACACGGTAAAAAATACACACGCCGCGCTCTCCAATATGACTTATTTATTTCGCAAAATAAATACAATAAACTTAAACGAACTATACAAAGCGTCTTAAAAAAATAAATCGTTAACAAATACACAGATCGCATCCTAATGCCAGTCTTATACAGTATCGGATACTGAATACGCAATTAACGCGGTGAATTAAGGTGCCAACCGCGCTCTGGCAGTTGGCATTCGTCTGCCGAATGGGAGGCTCGTCTGGCATTTCTACGACGAAGACACATTTTTATTTCAGTCCTAGAAATGCTTAATGCACAATCATTCATTTTTTTTTTCGAAAAATTGTACTTTTCAGGTCGATTATATAAGTTAAAACATTATCATTTAAATAAAAGTCGACACAACAGCAATCCATTCGAGATTATACGATATCGATTAATATATGCAAACTACTGAATAGAATAAAACACCTATCACGAGCATACATGTTTTACCAATTACATATTAATGCATCACACGGAAGATATCGCCGGGCTAGACAATTCAATGGTAATTGTGAATGTATTCTTTCCATTCAAACCGCACACAGAGAAGTAACAGAAAAGTTATCCGTCACTATCGCTAACATAGGCTAGCGCCACATAAGGCGGAGGTTGTGACACGAATTCTAATATATTTATCTATTAAGATATATAATTAAAGTTAAACCTTTTGAAAGCCAAAGTGAAAACGCACGTACGTTTTTTAAACGCCAAACTACCAATTCAACTTTGTCGATAACTTATACTGTATTTCTTTCATATTCTAATCATCATAGTTTAATTGAATAATTCGTATGGAAGTGTCAATATTTAAAATATATATAAATAAACACACAAACGTAATAACTTAATTGTTAGTTAACGTACATGGCAACTTTTGTCACATATTTGTGTCGCTTTTCACTAACGTAGTATACTTGACAATGGCGTTCAAAAGGTTAAAATTGAATAGCGCGCACCGCGAAGCAATTCCCGTATAGTGCAGCGCTAGCCTTGATGGGAGAAACGTATACCGTCTTGAAGGTCCGGGAATCAGCTGCCTCACAGTCTGGTTACGACGCCTTCGCAGTCCTTGGCCGGGTCGCCCTTGCGCGCCTCCTTCGACTTCTTGCCGCGCAGCTCGGCGTATATCTCCTCTGTGCTGCGCATCCGGGTCTCGGGGACGCTGCACGCGATGTAGGCGGTGCTCACGAGGCAGACCGCCGCGAATATGCCGAACACCGAGTGCAGGCCCACGCTCGCCGCCAACGGCTGGAAGGCCCTCAGCTCGACGGAGACCAGAGCGCACGCGAACGCGATGACGATCGTAGTAACAGTGCCGCGGAACTGGTGATAGATTTTTATGACCCATAGAGTGACCAGATGACCAAATGGTGTGGCAATTGACGCGCCTATAATAAAATAGGCAAAGTGGTGACGCTGTGTTAGTTACACAGAGATTTAGGATGTTATGTGTCTCTTTCCGGTAATTGCGCTGGCAACATTGCCTTCGAAACTTACACATGACGTTACCCAGGTGGACTCTGCAGAAGAGTCCTACCACATCACAACATCATCAACTCTTTTTAAAGAGCCCTAACACATTCAACGCTTTATTGAGTTTCTAGTAGATCAAAATGCGTGGAATTCAGTTGATTGACTCGTATGTAGTATAGCTGTTACATGGTATTAAGGCTTAACATATTGTAATGGTTATTTAAAAGAGCAGCTGTTGAGTTTCCCGCCGGCAAATTTGATATGACAGCGGCTTGGTTAGCGTGGGTTTTTAAACAGCTACTTCATTATAGACAAACAGAAACAGATGACTATATAAATCCAATATAAAGAGAGGGAATAATTTAAGTTATTCTTCTATCTCCGAAGTCGAGTGGTATATGTAGGTCCGTAATTTATAAATCGAAGGTCGAGGCAACGAATCCCACCCAGGGCAATAACTTTGTGTTGTTGTTTCTTAGTTGGTTTAGAGAACTACGGACTGATCACTCGACTGCCTGAAAAATAGGGTCATCCATGCGTCAGATAGGCTTGTAAAAAGTCGAGCTCCTTGCCGACGCCATTTAACGGTCGGAAGAGACTATGAGATGGGTTTAATATCACCGCCTCAGCAGATGATATCTCTCCGATTGTGTCGGATATCCGTCTCACTTTGAGAACTAATGAAGTGCGCGCACCTATATATAGTATGTGTGAACGTTTGTGCACTATACTACATCCCGAACATATAGCTGAGCTATAAATCGGCCTTCGTAGCAGATGTCAGTCGGGAGGATATTATTATAACTTATAACAAAGCGTTTCTAGCCTACCTGGAATGAGAACATCTCCGTCATGATGACGAACGGCACCGGCTGGAGGCCGGCGGCGTCGCAGTAGATGCAGAGGCACAGTGCCGCCACAGGAACGGCCGCCCCGCCCGCCCTCACCCAGAACCAAGCGCTCAGCGCGGCCAGCGACAGCCCCGACACGAGGCAGGTAGCGCCCAACAGAGGCTGGAAACGCCCTCAAATGTCAGAGCCGCCCAAGCATTTATTTTATGGACTAGGAGGCAAACGTGATGACGATTAAAATACATTTCTTATTTAATTTGAATGGTTCCCATTGTGTGTTTTAGAAGTTTTAGGTCAAAAGACAACGAAATTAACATAAAATCATCCCTGCACGTGGCTCAGCTGACGGTAACCGATCACCCATGGAGATTTGCAACATCAAAAGAGTTGCACGAATGTGGCCTGCCTTTAAAGTGGGATTTTTCTAGGAGGGGGAAGGACACTGGTCACCCTATTCATCGGGCGAAACGCAGGAGTACAAACACGGCAACTTTATGTGAGATCATGGTACTTACTCGGTTCAACCCGGCCCACTCAGCAGCTGCTGCGTGGCTCTACTAATATTTCTGAGTGTCAATACGTTTAGGTTTTAAATAATAACGTGAATAGGTTGGCGGCATCGCGTAGTTTACTTTCCGCGTTATAGTTTAATTGCGGTCGAATCCCACTACTGTCACGAAATTTCGTTGACATTGTGTAATGTGATTGAGTCGAAGAAAACAGCAATAGTCATTATAGTTATGGATCAACCCTAAACAGGACTAACTACGGAAGAAACAGGCATCAAGTGACTGTATAAAGGACTATGAGAGATCGACACTTTAGAAAGAGAGAAAAGTTAATTTCAAATCAGATAACGACAAGTAACTTTATCCACTATTACACGACGACATTACAAAAGCATTCATTGCTTCTTGAGATCCTATGATTAAAATTAATTCAAGATCCAGGCATGCCACCACTACAAGATCTAAAGATATTATTATCTCTCTTTGCGTAAATTGGACAAAAAACTAATAATTTTCAAAATGATGGACAGTGGGACTTCAATTTCATATCGATATTATAATAATTTTTATAGTGGGAAACAATTTCCTTAGAGTAAGATAAAAACTGTCTTATCATAAGGAAACTAAGTGTCCGTTGCAAAACAGACAGCAACCGTAGAAGAAGGAAATAAGCGGAGAAACGAACAAACACTACACTTTTACAAACAGATAATTCCTACAAGAAATATTTCTAACGGGGAAATAGGATCCAAATATAGTTTGTATAAATCAAATGTTTGTGTACATACAAATACAAGATTTCATTAATGTCCACTATTAGTCTCAAAATTAATTTTTGGAAAAGTTTTAACCATCTCCACGTTTTAATTAATCTATATTTGAAAAAAATATTTATACGATAAATGACTTACAGGATTTATTGTATTCTAGATAATTATAGATAACTTAAATTTAAAAGCTAAACTTTGATTATGGTTGGTTAGATCAATGTTCAATTTCATCTCTTTAATATTTACAATTACCGTAAGAAAGATAAAAACGTCAAATACTGGAATATCCATTAGCATTTGACTAGCCCGTTGGTGTAGTGGTTGTGAAGGCTATGGGTTCGATTCCCAACCAGGACAAAATATTTGTGCGATGAGCATAGGTATTTGTTCTGTGTCTGGCTGTTTAAATAATTATCTATACAAGTATATATTTAAAAATTATATATGTATATCAATTGTCTAATATACATATTTATATAATTTGCCATAGTACAGGCTCTGCAAAGTTTGGGATTAGATGGCAATATGTGAGATTTCCCATGATATTATTATTATTTTATCACTAAGGCAGTGGCGGTACTACCATACAAGCCCAAAAACCCGGCTTGCCCTGCAATTTAAAAATAAATTATTCGGGAAGTATGTGCTAATTAAGATTTATAAATTTTACTCCTAAGCAGGGCAAGCCGGGCTTTTGGGCTTTAATGGTAGTACCGCCACTGCCTTAGTGATAAAATAATAATAATATCATGGGACATCTCACATATTGCCCAAACTATACAGAGCGTGTACTATGGCAAATTATATAAGTATATATAATTACGGGCTTTTGGGCTTGTATGGTAGTACCGCCACTGCACTTACAATATCTTTTATAGATGTGCATAGAGAAACTCACCTTTCTGCCGGTCTTCTCAACCAAAGTGGAGGCGGTACAGGACCCGATCAGCTGCACGACCCCAAGCAGCACCGCCTGCTGGTTGGCGCTGAGCACCCAGCCGCCGTTCGCCTCGTCGAAGATCAGCGAAGCGAAGTGCAGCACGGCCAAGCAGCCGCACAGCTCGCGGGCCAACGTTATCGTCAGCGTGATACGGAACGCACTGAACGTGCTAGAGTCCGACACTGGTGGACGGTGGTTTGTTTTTTTATTCTTTTCTTTTTCACCAAAAGTGGCCAGTATTTTCGCATAAATAATTTTTATACTACATTTCATACATAATATATTTTTTTTAGCGATGATTACAACGGTAATAAAGAGATTATGCCAGCGATAAATTTTAATTATACGATACTTTTTTATGTCTAGCTCATATTATGTTTTATACAGTTTAGGCGTTTGGTCGTGTGGAATTTATGTATGCAAAAAGCCACACAAGATACAAGGTAACAAGACATTTCTATCTTACAATGAGGGCAGCATTATTTAAATAAGAGTAAAGTACAGTAAAGTAATGTAAATGACGCTTTTTGTGGAAGCAACAGATACAGCCTTATTACTATCCGATATTTTGGCTTATAATAATATAATAGCATATTTATTGATTTTTTGTGAAAGTAGACGGAACCACTTTAGAGTTTTTTTTTTATTAAATAAAAGCCGTATCCATCGATTGTGATAGTGACTTTTATATAAATTTATATAAATCTAAGACGATCAATTTCTTTCAATTTCTTATGCTTAAGGTAGATAAAAGAATAGTTTTCGTTCTATTACATTATAACATCACTGGAAGAGTCGGACTTACAACGGAAAATATTAAAAATTGATAACCTCCTGTGCTCTTTCATCTTCGGAGCTTTGTTAATAAACTTTTAAAAAATTTGTTGCTCTCTATACTATTTCGTTCAAAAGTCTGAGTAAATAATAGAGGCGTTTTCGGCTTCTTACCCGATACTGAGTCTTGTGTCTATGGGAGACAAGTCTAGCCAATGATCACTAACGGTCACATCATCATTTAGTCTCGGTCGGCGAACGCTATCCGGTTTATCCTTATTACCAGGCCGGCGTGGCGTCGCGGATGACCACACCCACCCGAACTAATAAATATTCACACCATTTTCGGATCATTCTCAAATCCTTTATCACAAATATCTATTACTAACAATGTACTGGTAATGTATAACGCAACGCGCAACGCTCAAATTTAAAAATAAATTATTCGGGAAACATGTGCTAATTAAATTTTATAAATTTTACTCCTTAGTAGGGCAAGCGGGGCTTTTGGGCTTGTATGGTAGTACCGCCACTGCTCACGCGAACA
Organism: Eurytides lysithous rurik; assembly: GCA_018247575.1. NCBI lineage: Eukaryota > Metazoa > Arthropoda > Insecta > Lepidoptera > Papilionidae > Eurytides > Eurytides lysithous. The sequence continues at coordinate 2,528 of DWHO01001798.1, read as the reverse complement.
GTGAATACAAAAAGTCTGCCCCGCCCTGCTATAAAGTATTCAAAACGTTGTCAATTGAAAACTAAATTAAAACGCGACAAAATTCCTATGACGTAGTCTTTTCTATTTAATGATTTATATGCTCTATTTATATATATTTTACGTTTATGCAAACACTATGCACAATTAAATATATCTTACGGCAAGGTTGCTGCGTGTTTGTATTAAAATATTTCATGAAACACTTAAAACATTTCTATGAAATATATTTGGTATATTATTTGTAACAAGTCCTATAAAGTTACGAACACGTTTTGTGTAGTACTACAAAACTGAGATTTAGATATGTTTTCTTGTTTTAACAACATACTTTAGTATCGCATTGCAAACCTCCGATTACGTGTTAACCTGTCCCTCGACAATGAAAACATAAAGTATTTCAAACGTCGGATATTTAAAACAAAGTTAAAACGGGATAAAATCGTTAAATTAGGTGTATTTTCTAACTAGGTTTTTTTTTCTTACAAAATTCCGATAATTACTCATTTGCGTTTATGCTTATGAATCCCAAGGGCGGTGATAACACCCAACCATTACCTTTATTGAAATTTAGGAGCATGTCCTGAATGTCAATAGCTTCCTTGGAATGTATCGTCGCCTTTTACCAGGATTAGAGGTTTTGTCAAAATAAAATTCAATTATTTTGTTCATTTTTAGCAAGTGGTACAAATCGTTAAGTTGCCTTAATTGTGTTCTTATTTTGTGAACGATGAAACTGGATAAATTCAACTCAAGCGAAAGCTTAACAAGTACCTACGTCTTACGAATAAAATGATCCAACAGCTTGTTATTTTGAATCGATATTGTTTGGCTACCACTCGTGTGTCGGCATATCGCCATTTACACACGGTTACCGGCGTCACAGACTAAAAAAACAGTAGGTCAAGTGTTCACAGATAATGTACGAACATCAAGGAATACAGTTCGTAAATTATGCAAAGAGGTGTTAAGAGCTGCAGGATTTAAATTTAAGAAGCGACTTGTAAAAATTTTATTGATATTCGTACAGACCACATATTACCAACGGGGGCGGTAAAGCCCCCCAGTGGGTGCTGGTGCTTTTCGAGGGGGCGATCAGAGAGAGAGAGAGAAAGAGATGATTTTTAATATGTAATTACTAATAGATAATTGATAGACATGTGATATTGGTATAATGTCCATAAAAGGTTGGGAACGTTTGGTTTAGACGCACTCAATTATCTAAATCTCGTAATTATAAACATACGGAAACTACTTTGATACCATTTTATTATACACACATAAATTTATGAATAAGCTTGATCCACTTGAAATACTGCATTGGCCGTTGTTGTACAGCCAAGCAATAATGTGTAAATATTACTGTGTTCCGATTTGAAAGACGTCGTTGCTAACGAAGATGTCTTATCAGAATAGATATAAAATTCTAAATCTCTGGGTGAAGAGTCTAGAGGAAGCCGAGCAGTCTGGTGTACTTTACTTTTTTACTTCACCACTTTGCTTGGTAGGCCAATGCCATAAAGCTTCCACGTAACACCATAGCAAGTTAGAAGAGGCTGAAAACCAGCGCTGCTCTAAACTACTGACCCGGTCAGCACGAGCAGAGCCGATTCCTGTCGCCTTTAGCTTTTATAAGCCTTTTATAGTTTAAGCTTCAGAATCTTGTTCTCTCTTGTCTCAGAAGAATGTGATTGTTATTTTGTGTAATAAGGCAATAAACTGATTTATAATTATTATTATCATTATTATTATTTTTATTAAAATGTTGTGTGGCCCTATATTGTTATGGACAAGCTTCTCGCTTCCCATCAGACGCACGTGCTCGTCTCGTTACAAATACATCAATAAGTGTAAGATAGAAATATCTTGTGTTATAAGGACGTTTAACATGAATAAATTGCACGGATTTTTACGGAAACATTATCTGTAGTTTAAAAGTTCGGGTGAGAATTGATCGGCCCAGACTTTCGACGCCGAAGCTAATGACTTAGTTACTGCGCCAAACAGGTCATTACTTTAATTGTGGTGGCACTTCTTTTTTGTAAAATCAGAAACCATACTAAGAAATGTTATGTATTGAGATTTTTGGTCACAGATTATATTTTTACACCATGACAATTATACCATTCTTTGATTTGTACGAGATATGATTTCATGTGTCATTTCATTCCAAAAACATAATGATGTTTTTTTTGCCACAATTCTGCACCGCTGATCATAATTTTTAATAACTCCTATCCATCCAAAAGATGTCTGTAAGAAATTGCTTTTAGCGATAAGGCCGCCCATTGTAATACCATTGATATCTTCGACTGATTATATTCGATCTTTTTTTATTTCTGGTGTGCAATAAAGTATCTATCTATCTATCTATGTGTACTGTAACGTTTCGTGTACTGTCGAGTTTCTCGCCGGCTCTTCTCAACAGAACTACATTCCGAGCCGGTAGTAATTTTCTCACGAACAAAATGTAAAAATGACGATTCAAAAGTGCTTGTAAAGGCCTATTT
>DWHO01001797.1:0-14513 GCA_018247575.1 Eurytides lysithous rurik | reverse complement strand
AATCGACTGTCTTTTTTATCAATGTTACGTCACAACTCTTCACTAGGTGTACCGATTCTGCTGACTCTCATTACATATGAAAGCTTGTGCTTGTCGTGTGGCCCCATATAAATTTTGGCGAGATTTGACGAGTAGCCGAATCCCGTTATGCGTATTTTTGTTGTAAACGGTATATCGCAAGGCTTCCTCAAAAGGTTGAGGTTTCTTCAGAAATTTCATTCTGATTGCACTTTGTACTGCGAACGTGTGTTTAAAAGTAAGTAAGATTTATATGAAATCGATTTATACATTTTATAAAAAATTTAAAATATTATTTTGTTCTCATTTATACATTTTCAATACCGGCTGGGGCAAATTAAAGTAACTGCGTTTAAAAGTTTAGCAAAAAGCCTAAAATATGAAGTAAAATCATACCATCGTATATTAATTGGTAGCCCTTAAACTGTTTTCTAATCCCTCTAGTATAAAAACGAAGAGTTTGGTTCTCTTAGAATCGTGGGAAATTAATAATATTTCGTATATCTTTTAAACAAATAATATATAGATTAAAAATAAAAAGAAAGTCCCGATACGGTATGTAGCAGCGCCATCTACACATATTTCAGGTAAACTTCCAACATTTGTAAAATCAAGGAAGAAGCAATTGGAAATGTTCTGATAGTCGATCGAAGGTGGCGTTGAAATGTATAATGGCATAAAACTATAAAATTAAAAGCTATAAAAGAAATTTATTTGACACAAACGTCACTGACTACCCCATTCGTGGAAACTAGCGTTTCCACGGATTCGGCGATCCGATGAAGCTTTATAGAGCCGCATAGGCTAAAAGCATCTACGTCAGTCAAGATTAAGATAACAGCTATAGATAGAATTTCTGGCAATGCAGCCGTACTACTCCAGGAGGACTGCAAAACAGTCCTCCCTCTTCTAATACTACATGTAATTTACGACTACATCATAAGAAATCAACATAGCATACATATACATGCGAAAAATTATTGTCAATATTTGTTTCTTGAACATACCTATAACCATTTCTAAGTATAATGCGTGTAATTAATATGTTCTTATGTAAACGTAAACAATGTAACGGCAAATTGCTATTACAGAACGATAGTAACGGGATATGTTATAATACCTGAACTGTTAAAAACATCTGTTTACTTGACGTCCACTTTAATTTGACGTTCCTGTAACCTGAGGCAATGTTCCTATATCTTTTTCAAATTTAAATGCCGATTTGCCAAGTACTCAGCAGCAAAGGACAAAATTGCGACCATAACCTGTAGAAAAAGGACCATAGTCTAGGTAAAAAATTGCATATAGTTTGTGATGATTCGTCCGTTCCGCTGATCCGAATTTCGTAAGTCGCCTGAAAATAGTAAGAAAAAAATTATGAAATACAGGAATAGACGATTAATGTGAAAAAGAAGGTAAAGAACAATGAGGTCATAAGTATACTCAAAGTTGTCTCCATTTGCGCGCACGCAGCATAACGTCCGTTAAAGTAAAATTTACATTACTAGAGCCTGTCAGCCACAACGGGACGAAAATTTGTCAGATGAACATCGATGAGACAATGACATACTTTGGTCCGCCTGAGGTCAAAAATGATTTAACCGTAATAGCATCGGTATTATTGTTTCACCATTTTATGTATCTATACCACCAATTAGTCTTGAATTGAAATGATTTATTACGACTATGATTATTTTAAATTTAAACAAGCACTATAAGGTCAATTCCTACTTAGGTCAAAAATGAAAATCTTCGATAAAAACTAAAATTAATTAGTTAAATAATTAATATTTGGAAAAAAACGCTATTAACATAAAGTATCATGTTCTGCAAATTTTAACAAATGTGTTTGAATTTGAGTGTAAATACAATAAAAATAAAAAGTATTTAAATTATGATTGAAAACTTGAACAATATATATAAATATATATATGGACAGTGTGAACTAATAGAAGGAATTGAAAAAAGAAGAAATCAGAATAGTTAATGAATTGCATACCTATTCTTATATTATTTGTTTGTATTTATTAACTTATACATTTTTCGGTTCTACAAATAGCATAAGCTTAATTTGTTAGTAATAGTGCTGCATTTATTTTAGAAAGTCAATAAAATTTATAAAACTCAGGTTTAATAAATGTAGCTGAAGACTTTAACCGATTTAGGCGTTTACTTTTTATTACATTCGTAGGCATTAATGAAACACCCTCGTGCCATTTCATTAAACTGGGTCAAGTCTATGAAAAGGCACAGCACCCTTAACGGACTCGAGGAAGAAAATACATCGTTGCCAACATTTAAACAACAGATTTTTAATTCTAAGACGACGAAGTTAGATCTTTCTTTATTTATAATAACATCGTGACTGTATCAAAGTATTTTTAAGTGACAAGACTCTTTGCGGAGTCCACTGTGTTTCGATTAAAAAAACAATATTATCAGAGTAATTTCCGGGTATGAATATGACACCGTAAATCCCGGTGTGGAGCGAAGCGCATGACAATTTATAAATACTTTATATTATTATATATCTATTTTACATTCTAATCCACGTAGTTCTTACTCCGCGTACGAAAACCTATTATTTTTGATAGGGTAAATAAAGATACACCAAATCAGCTAAATCGAAATGAAATTAAATAAATTTATGACCGGATTGACATTTATAGAATCAAATTTTTGATGTATTCACGACACGCAAATATTAACGTTTAACTTACCACTGCTGCTTTATAACCTGTTCCTAGTACTACGTTAATAACGTCAATCCGAACATGCTTCCCGGTTGCTATAATAGGCGGTGCGTTATTATTTAATCTGTGGCCAAACGACCTTCTCACTTAATATAGCTAAGCACGCGTCTAGTATGTTTTAAATATAAGAACGAGTATAATTTTTTTTTTTTAACTTACGTAATTTTATTTACTTGCTTCAAAAGCTTTACTTATGCAAAATTATTTTTATAGATATTATTATTATAAAATTATGAATATTATTATCTATTCTGGAATCTATTCTATAGCCTCCTATCAGATGGACTCGATATAATGCATAATTTCGTTGTAAATTGTTTTTAATACCAAAACTACATTTCTCTAAATTTGGTTACTCATTATAACGCTACGAAGGGTGTGGTTATCCATATATGGCGATAGACACTTCACATCAGGCGAACCGCTTGCTTGTTTGTCATGTTCCTCGTATCATAAAAAAAAACTCGTATGCAAATTTTCGGTCGTGTTCGAACATCTCTTGACGAAAGGAATCTTCCGCAAGCGAATGAATCCGGAAGAAAGCCTTGTATGAAAACTTGATCTCCATCCGGGTGGGAAAAAAAGGGTTCATGAGGAAGAATGGTTAGTACTTATTGGAATATTTAATACCATTCTTAATATTTTTCAAGCTTAAACTTGATGTCAGGCATGTGATAATAATAGATATACATCTAATTGCCACTGAATATTTCGGTTAACTGTTTTACTATTCTACGCTGTAATCATCGGTCAGTTTTACTTTTATGTACTTCCATGTGCCCAACAATTTCGTAAGAAACATTGAAATTTAAACCAACTCCGAATCAGTACACAGTGTTGCTTACATGTTACTGCTTCGTGGTTTATATCGTTGCCTATTTCATGCCGCATGGTGGTAATCACCCAGGCATATAAAATGGTCGACCTCACTGCCCAATAATCAGGCTAGCAAAACTCTTATCTTATTTGGCGATAGAATAGTAACACTAACAATGCAGTGGTGTTGACAGACACTATAATAGTCCTACCATTAGTTACAACCCATGGTTTTTAACACACATATTACAACGTGACAACATAAGTATATAGTACAGTAACCTTCTCGCCCTCTAGTGTACAAATCTTACTTTACTTCCCTCAAAGATATTTAAGATACTCTCGGAGGAGTAAAAAAATGTAAACTAAAGGAGCCTAGATTTGGAAGACAAATATAAAATGAACATTACTATAGAATATCACTATATCCTGTCATCATTTAAAAAAGGTAATAAATAATATATTTAGATTGTTTTCATCGTATTACAATTTAATGATTTGGGCAACTGAGTTTGAATCCTATTAAACGCTATAAAATGTGGATTAAATTTACAATACACTGTTTTAGCATTTTTTTTTTTCTCAGTAAATATCACGCATTACGTTTTCATTATTATTATAGGCTACAACATTCTAGAAGATTACAGAGATTACAGAGTACATACAAAATATGTTACGTACATACATAAAGTTGTCTTACAGTTTAAGTTTTATACGTCCATGTTCGTACATTATATGGGCCGTGCGTGGTGTGCCACCATGTTAATGGCTTCCGACGGTCGAATGCGGCTGGGCGTAAAAATGTCGCCGTTAATAATCTAGGCCACGTTCACATTGTCTTTAAAAGATCACGTATGTAAAATGCAACACACTGATTTTCTATTTTTTATGTAATTACACGATGATTTCTATACAGTAACTAATGTCCTAGTGAATAAAATCTTACGTTTGACATCTTAAAGTTTATTCGTTTTTGATAGATGGCAGCAACAAGTTTTTTCGGTTGATTACGTATAAACAACAATCTTAGGCAATCGGACTCACGTCGATATAGACTTCATTGGATTATGCTATTGCTTTCAGTCAATTGATTACGTAGAGCTTCATCAAACCGAAAAGGTCGTAACGCTTTATGAATTCCTGAAAGTAAAATCCTCAATTTTCGTTTTGTTGTAAACGTTGATAGTTCATATGTAAAGTTATCGACACGAATATAATATAAGGCATAATGATTTCTTGTACTTACTCGAACACGTGCAGTATTCAAGTAAGCACAAGAAATTGTTAAAAATAAAAGTAATTGGTCGAAACGTTTGGAATTTTTAATAAAATAATAACGATAAAACTAGTAAATTAGTTTCATTTTAACAATGTCATAAGGTAAGCAAATTACTATTACTATTTTACCACAGCCATCAGCTTCTGTCAAGTTATATGCATTCGCATTTTTCTTAAAACAACCTTGAGGTGTATTTCATGACAATTAATTTCTATACTAACTTACTATTTAAATAGCTGTTGTATTCATTAGTTTTATCAATCAGTTTAGTTTTGGTATGGAACTTTGGCTTTATAAGGCATGGGTGACATCAGCTATTCCCGTTTATGCAGTTATGGTTAAAAGATGAGCAGATTTCTCTTTTTGTGCCTTGATTACAATTCTATAGTTAATGAATTAGGTATATAATAACAAGATCAGTGTCCGGAAACAAAACTGGCTACGGTAGAAAGAATATTTTGTACGAAGGAGTATAACTTTTTAACAAAATATCTAAGGACACAAAATAATGTAATGTGTTATAATTTTTAATGAGTAATAATATAAATAAAAATATATGTATTAGCCTACAGTAGACTACAAAACAGCCGCTGAGAATATTATGTTAGAATGATGAGCAAGGAAGCCAAAAAAAATTAACTAATATGTTATTAAAAGCAAGTTAAGAAAACATATACAAATTAATATTGCATACCAACCATATCATAAATAAATTATTTATTTGCTTGCATCTATCGTATTTAATGATATGTTTAACCAATAAGTAATCAAAGCGCTATTGAAAACAAAAAACAAATTTTGCAATTCGTTGAACTCTTTTATATTTGAATTACACTCGAAATTCCAGGATTACATCTACCACTATAGTAACACGCAATAATTTAACAAGTAATTTGCAAATAATTTCGCAATGAAAGCTTTAAGCTGCCAGTAGTTTTAGGATCGTGTCGCAGGCGATTTGAGGAGTTTACGGGTAGGCGTCGTGATACATTTTAATTTCACGCGTGTTAAATATCCTATTCGACGGAGCCTATGTCTGCCAGTCGGCGTAAAATCACGGCGTGCGTAATTTCATCGGAGCGGATCAAAATTTTGCGTATTCGCCAACGTCTCTGTGTTCGTTAGGAGGCGTCCGTTGGCGCGGCCGGGAACGCGCGCGGCGACCAGTCGTCCGAGGGCGCCCGTAACGGAAGCACGAGCGCTCAAGTGTCTCAGTGCACGCGACTGTACAGTCAACGTCCGATACAATGACGATCGCCAACCGCCGGACACGCTTTCTACGCGACGATACCAGCGCGGCCGCGATCTGAGCCTGCTCCCATGTTATGTTACGCTCACCGGAACTGAACACCAGCTCGGGGGTTCATTTGAGTAGTTCGAAATCAGCGTCAACTTAGTCAAATGCGCGCCAGCTGAAAACATTGCGAAACTGTACGCGTGAAGTTTAAAAATACACTTTCGTTTGGTGCCGGTGTGACGTTCGTACGATGTGCTCGTGCAGCAAGTTCTACGACTTCTGGAAGAACTCTTGCGGGGCAGGTGAGCTGATGCCTAATTACCAGTCTACTGTTGCCATCGCTACGATAGCGACCACTTTTCCTTTTCACCTTTCTAAACGAGTTATCCGCGCCTAAGTTTGCGAATAATATTTTCGTAATAAATTATGGTAATGCATTCCAATGCGGTTGGCCCGGCGACTCCTAGACCAGTTTGAAAATTACCCAAAACGATAATAACATTATCTTTCAATCGTACCGCACGTTGGTTGGCTGTTAAAACGTTCCTGTATTCGTGTCGGGTATTTTAGCTTAATTTTTTACCGTTTCAATTCGTTTTTGTTGTAAGTGGCACAGTGATTTCTTTTTTTTTGTAAATTTTATGCAAAAAAGAAGCGCCTTGACGCATTTATAATCTGATATTATACGGTATGAGCAAAGATGTCAAGGTTGTGACGGAACGAAATATAGTTTTTTAACGTATATCTACATACAATGTTTTTGTCAAAAACCATAGCTTATTCTATAGTTATAATTCGTTTTAAAAGTGATTGTTGTTCCGCATCACCACCATTCAGGGTCGTCGGCTTCACGAATGGAAATTAGCACAGTATCCAGTTTCGATTGATGTACCCATTTTCTTATTAGATCGTGAAAGTCTAGAGAATCGGGGATGTGGCGACCGTGGTATGCGTATACGCGGCGCTGAAGGCGTAAATTCACCTTGACACTCTTGCCACATAGCGGTACGATGATTGGCATCGAGTTGCGTTATGCCGTTTCTCACAAGCGTCGTATGCGTCTGTATAGGTCTCAGTTCGGCGAGCTCCGATTCATTGAGATGTATTGAATTCAACTTTGAAGGGTCTTAGGCACGGTCAGAACCAGTTGGGTCTGGCCATCCTATTCAGTACGGTTTCTTATTTCTTGCCCCGACCAGTGCGGAGTTGCTAACCTCGCTTTTACAACGCAGCCGTTCTTTATTTTACGGTCGATTTTCTGCGTGAATAATCGTTTTTATTGTCGCTTGAATACTAAGCAGACACGGGAAGTAACTGCAAGCTTTGTCTTCCTGTTAAATCTATATAAATTAAAACTTTAATAATCATTTGTATAAAATACCTAATCTATGAGAGTTTAAATGTTTTTTTTTTAACATAATTTCAGCATTTAGACGATAAATCCAGATGTAACAAAAACCTACACTTATATGAATAAAAAAGAACTATCTTTTATTTCAATAAATATGAATTATCCATTTAGTTGCTAATAATCTTTAAGTTTACCACCGTTTTTAAATAATGGAAAAAAATCGATTGATAAGTTGAATGGTACTCGTATTTATTATCGTTAACTTATATTTATCCTTTTTGCTAAGGTATAATGCACAAAATGTGTTCCTTGTATCGATGTAACTCTCTAAAGAAAGTGAAACCCCATTACCTTATTAACGTGCGGGGACCAGTTAAAAGTGAATACATTCGGAACGTGCCCGGCCAACTTCGACCTTACACACCTTCTGGATAACGAAGAATTACGACCCTGCGTAGTCTTGGCATAAACATAAATCATATGTGTAAAATAATTATAATTTTATATGACAATTAATTTGAAATTCTTCTGCATCATACGCAATTACGTGACTATAGCATCTGATCACGTACCTTATTGCGAGCGATACGTTTAGACGGTTTTAAATAATAAGAACGCATTGTTTACATTAAGCATCTGCCGACCTTTACCGTGGTCTGGCAACGGATATGTATATTATTCGCTATTTCTTTTCATTTATATGTATACCTATTACGTAACGGATATCAAGAACTTTCTTTTACAAGTTACTATCTAAAACGGAGCAAGGCATTTGGTATAAGTTTTGATATGACGAACGTTGTCTCTCACCGATGACAGTAGTGGCATCGTAGATGAGGCGTCTTACTGCTATTGCCAATTCGCTAGCCATTAGGGAAAGGTAGTTAATGTTTCCGTTTACAATTCCACAAACGATATGGAAAGTGAAATTAAACAAAAATATAACCAACCGGTCGGTTAGGTTACCTTGTACCGTTGATGTTACTAAACGACATAGACCGGTTGTAATTTAGATCATGATCATCACAATTATGTACTAGACATAATTGCTTTAAAATGATTTTTTTATCAGCTTTGAATTTCAGATATTGTCATATTGAATTTTAACCGAAATCTCGGATTTACTAATTGCTGTGCCTACCATAAGGTAAATAAATTTAATAACTCGTCTCTCAAAATTGCTACAATATTTGTCTTGATTGCAAAAATATGTATCTATCTATTCTTACTTGTTTAAAAGCGACGTTTTGGTCTATAATATATTTTTTTGAACACACGATTCAAGCATCGTATTGCTTACAAGTTCTCGTCGTCTGTATAAATAATAATTTCTCATAGATTATATATATAAGGCACGATTAAAGTGCTATTAATACCTAAACCTAGACATGCGGTGCAATAACATAGTATTCTCAATATCTTACTAATATATTGAAAATACTTATTCTATAGAGCTGAAAACAAATTGTAAAAATCAACATTATTGAACCGAAATTATCCTTCGCAAAAGTTCGTGAACCAGAGTATACATATTTTTACTTAAAACTACGAAGTGGTGAAAAATTAAATTTGTAAAATATTCGAATAATCGCATCATAATTATTAAAAAAAAAGTTCTATGATTAACAATTTTAGGATAATTTTAATTGTAATCAAGATTTGATATTATCATAAAAATCAGCCAAGTACTCTAAGAAGGTATAAGATAGTAATAGTAGGCGTTGTTCGATATTTATTTACCTGATAAACGGTCTTCCCCTCTTTTATCTACGTCTTGTTTTTGTCATGAGCATGTGATTTGTATTGTTTGTGTGCGCAGATAATTTTATGGCCATGTTTTCGTTTAACTGTACATATTATCTATCATTTAATGCTTTAGTTCCATGAACATTTATTGTAGATTAAATAAGCAAATTTACGTCACCAAATACCAAATTAAGAATGAACAAAAACATGTGTCTCTTTTGAGTCCTCATTAATTGAAGCAGTTAAAGTCGATCGTTGATTGTTCTCTGGCAAAACGCCACTAAATTTGAGTCGCTTTCTCCCGATTACTCATTTTATTTTTATAAAATGAGTAATCGGGTTATAATAGTTTGGAATATTAAACCATGGACAGGCATTTGAAAATTTAAATTTGTTTTAGTTTCACTTGTTGTATTTGTTTGTTTTTAAATGGTTTGTTTTCAAGCTGTATTTCTAAATACCTCATTTATTGATTCCATAGCAATACGTGCTGTATGTTAAGGAGTTAATTTTATTAAACGATATAGCCCTTACAAGTAAATATTAATACTAGAGAACGGTGATTAAATAGAGAATAATTTCATTAGCATTTATACGACTATCATAGATATTATTATTAAACGCCTACGCATATAAGTAGCGTTTACTCGAACTAAGAAGTTTTATTAAGTTATAGAAACTTATTATTAATGGCCGTGTTCAATAGAATGAAGCCAAACATCTACAACAAAGAAAAGAGTTTCTCTACTGCCCTATTAATGTTTCACATAATAATTACTTTATTACCAGTCCCCATTAACATAAAGAATACTGGTAAATACCTAACACGCATAATTGGGCAATTATTTAATATAACAAAGTGTAACAACGACGGTATTAATATTAATGTTCTTGATTTTAATAATTACGTTGATTATTTTTGGTGTGAAATTTCTTGTAGAAAAGACCAGTTTACTATAAGAATATTAAATGAGCCCGAAGGTTTTGAAGGTATTAATTTTTATGCAAATTTGAGGGACAAATGTGTATTTCTACACGAAGATAAATCTGATTTAAGTGATTAACACAAGAACAGATATGAAACAACGGTTGTAAATATATATATAAAGTGCTTATTGATAATATATCACTTTCAATAATCAATAAGCACTTTCGACACTTAAACATATCAATAAAATATAGGCGATACTAAAGCCCGCTAATGAAGTTGTAAGTGTAAAGAAATGTGTATTGACGAAATTATGGTGTACCTACGTCAAATGTTAATGAAACGAATCGAATAAATCATTGCCGTGAGTGGTGTAATTATACTTAGAGAGCAAGTCCGTCACAGACGACCGATCCATTCGGCATCGTCCCCAAGTAAATCCATTCGCTACACCAACTTCGTGCCCGCTAAGTAACTTTCGATCCAAGGAAAAATACACTGCAGACACATAAACGCGCAATTAATAATCGATAATGGCATCAGGAATCATTCTAATATCGCTCAACACGGATGCGGTAATTACCTCTTATCTCTGATACGACACCGAAGCAATTATATTTGTTGTCTAATTTATAATTAAATGGGAAAGTCGATGTCGTTTTCGAATCTAAAAAAAATTACGATTAATATACATAATTTCTAGCATAATTGGTGATAGCTAAAAATAATTATTACACAATTGGTAAAGTCAAATGTTGCTGAAACATATAAAAATGTAGTTATCGTTCAGTTCGAAGATCTTTTATTCTATTCTTACGCAATTATAAAATAAAATACAAAGTTAATACGATATCACAAGAGAATAATGCGGTTTAAGAAAAATATATATTTTTTTACTATCTAATAATTTTTTTTAACATATTATTCGTTGTAGCATTGTCGTATTCAATACATGCGAAGCCGTTTTACTACTATGGCTGTTATTATGATTTTCACTTCATAGTTACATATAGGTATGAGGACATTATACACGTTGTAAAAATCAATGTATGTGTGAAGCACCACGAAGTTGATACACAGCGACAGCTAATTAGGCGTGTAGGGTAACGCGACGGTCATGTGGACCAATCGTAGACAAAATCGATTTAATAAATGGAATTGATATTGAAAGACTATTGCTTCGGTTGGTAGCGTATCGTAGATGGAAAATATATTAAACCAGTCAGTCAGTCAGTGACAGTCCATCGGGCGTATATTCAGAGGTGAACAACACTAACAGTCGTATTTCCGTACAATTCTCAGTTTTGCCAAATTTACCGGGTCAATATAAAATTTATAGTTATAATATTTATCATTATTACCACTAAAAAAAACCTGTTCTATTTATATTATACACAGTCGTTACTTCCTCGGTATTTCTCCAACACATCCGTTATTCCTTTTACTTGACTGATGGGGAAATTTTCGTTGCTCGTGAGTCTCATGTGCTTTTTTAACGAATGAGTATTTAGATAATTTTGAGGCAGTTCCTTACAGCAAATTTTTATTAAACTTATTAAAGTTCATATGCTAGAACAAACGTACATATGCTTTGCTATGCTTTTGCTTATAGACTTAATGACAAATTCCATTTCGCCCAGAGATTGTATAAGGTGATAAATGTCCAAACTGATTTGTAATTTCTTAATCTCTTAAACCTTTTGGTACACACGATGTTTGTACAATACTAGTTTGGTATAGAATAATTACCTGTAGTTGCCCCTCTATCGCTACTTATTCTATACCTTTTCTAGATGAATATAGCAGAAGAGTTCTACTTCTGCAATTCTGAACTGTAAGAAAGCTTCTAATGTGGTATGAATATACTGTAGTTTCCACCTGAAAAAGGGCACAATGACATTTTCTTCTGCAAATATTGTTTATGGTTTCTAGTTAAATTATTGGGTATGGACAAAGACCATCTTATATCTATATGTAAAACAACACATAATTGCACAGAGCTTGGAGCATTAGAGAAAAAAAATTGGGACAAAATATGTTTATCAAATAACGAACTAATGTAGTAAAATAAGCTTTTCTTCTCACCTGAACAAAGATAGCAAAGCAATGAATACTTTTTGTAGAAATAAAAAGGATGTACGCTTGGCCGCCTATTTTCAATGTTGCCGCCTCAACAATGCATCTGACCTAAGACCTAATTAAAACAATAACCGACGAATTGTAAGGAATTAAGCTTAATAGCTTTATGGACTTTTTAAATCGGCCATTTTGTTTTTGTGACAGAGAGCTCGTCGAAAATGTAACCGGTGCATTTTAAAATTCATAATAAAAAAGTAATTTATACATTACATTTAACTGGTAAGTATACTAATTTCGTTGTATATATTAAACAATTATATAACGTGTTGAATAATTGTTGCGAGACTATGCATTTAAGTAATTCTTATTAATAAATCGTTTAACTGACTGTTTTACTTATTTTGCGTTTTAAGTGAATTTCTCCGCAGCAGGGAATGAGAATAAAATATACGATAATTAAATAACATACCTATATATGTGTTGTTGCATAAAACCACTGACGTAAGATTCGTGAGAATACATTCACATCTCATGGCCGTCGTTTAATACTATCACTGATATAAATAAGTACAATGCACCTTGGAAAAGAGCTAACAACCTGAATCAAACATATATTGTTGCCATGCGTTGAATTGTTCATCAGAGTTGCGATAATTTTTACTTTCGTCTTTTTTTTAACACTACACCCACTGTCATCTTTAAATTTTTTAGTATACGTTTTGTATATATATCACTTAAATCAAAACATTGCGTTTCAACACCTAATTCTTTTTAAGAATTACATTTATATTTGTTGCTAATGAGCCACCGCCTTTATGCTATGGGCTGACATATTTAAAATGTTGTAAGTCGAAAAAAAAGCAACTATTTTTAGCGTGGAACGTTAACTCTTTCTTAACTCAAGGGAGGCAAAAGACAAAGCGCCTAAATGTCACTAAATGTGTTACCTCTCTAATCAAAGCCTCAATAATAAGTAACAAATAGATGCCATTTGATCTCTATATGTCTGATGGTTTACAATTCTTCAAAATTATAGACGCCGACCAACTTCTATCGTAATGTATGCTGAGAACGGCTTCTTTTTCTTATCTTGGTCGAGGTTTTCATATTTAACATTGTTTTTACACACGTCGAACGATAAACTTTAAACGAGGGTGCAGTTTAACTGTAGTAAAGCGTTTTGATTTTTCTACTGAAAAATAGTAAAGTTTTTATTCTTCACGTCAATATTACACTTTATATCTTTATTAATTGATAGAACAACTAGATTTGCATTGGCCTTTCAGCGAGAGAAATGTCCTTGATCTTGAAATAGCAATTATCACGGTCGAGTTCAATGAGAAAATATTCCAATCGCTTCGCGTTACGGAAGTAATTAACGATGATAAAAATCTTCTTCTTATCAATATTGTAAATTATATGGCAACATGTACATATGCTATTATTTTCGTACAGGTCAAACTTTTTTATTCATTTATTTATCTATATACTTCTACAACTATCCTAACAGGGTAGCCTAATCCGATAGCTAGTATGACGTATATATATAAGTATAAGTAGCTGATATGACACAAATAATATAAATTTTATGATAAAAGTATAAAATTTAAATGAAAATTAAAATAAAAATGTTAAGACAAATGCCAAAAATATAACACATTAAGTTTTAAGAACAAAAACAAAATATAAAGAACATTCACAGAAGTTACATGTGATTCAATTTTTACCGTGGTATAGTATATATAATTCATTGTCAGCCGAAATTTAGTTCTATGGCCGTCGTCTGTCACAAAAAATATCCTAGGTATTTAAATGCTTCTGAAACTTAGGTCTCGATTAACAGTAATTCCAAACCCCTCACATCTGAGATTCGCTGAAGGCACTGCCCCCATATAGTACGATACTCAATCGCTGTGCTTTACTGTATGTCATAATGGAACATTTGGATACATTAAATTATAGAAAACATAAACTACTAATACTAACTGGTGCTATCTGAATTAATTCTAGCTAGAAAATGTGTTTCTAAAATTTAGATAACATTGTGGCAGGCATTAATTTGCATACAAATTTGAGTAATATCAATCCATTTTTTTCAACTCTTAAAAAAATCGTTACTGATATACATATATTATAGTTATAAATAATTATATCGGATGTGTTTTTCTGTCTTTAAAATTTAGTTTGGGGTTTTTTCATCCTAATTAAAAAGCCTGGTCTCAGCTCAAAAGTCCTTCTACGTGCAAATCTCTTTTACAGAATAATTCAAAATTATGATAGTAACAATAAGAATATAAATACTAAAT
>DWHO01001796.1:0-14516 GCA_018247575.1 Eurytides lysithous rurik | reverse complement strand
TCGTAACGTTACCGGGCGTTACACTTTTTCATGAGTGACTCCGAGCCGCAACCTAATTTAAGACGTTGTCACGTCAAAAATAAGTAACGAGTTCTCAAAGTCACCGCTAGATGGCGGCCGGGGCCGACTCTTTATATTTTACCCGACGCATAGATCCTTTTACTTTTCAAGCAGTGATGGCAAGAGTGCTTCAGCATTCATTCATTGTGTTCCGCTTTGATGCCAATATTTCCAGAGAAATTGCTAAACGAATAATCACTATCTTATAATTTTGGTTGACAAACGAAGTTCAATGACATTGTGACACGACGAAGATCTATACTTCTCTATGACGAGTATACATATAAATATATTAAAACTGTAAATTTTGTAAAAATAGAAAAGAATTCACAAATCTCAAGACGTTTAGGATATTATGCGGGCCAATTTGGTACATAACGTTACATAAATAATTTTGTGTCACAAATTCGAAATCGCTGATATAGAAAACCCAAATTAGAAACATTTATAGATTCCACATTTTGTTTATCTTTTATTTGTCTCGTTAGTTTTAATTTTTTTATAATTTCTCACAAAACTCAATTAATTTCGAACACTTCAAGCAAAATCGAGCGGTATTCAAAGTGTGAGCTTCCACGTAGACTAAGTTTGAAAGTTGCCGAATGTTATTCACAATTTTCTGTAGAATAGAGTAGCGCTCTAGGGGTTCCTGAAAATTGAAGATGTTTTAATTAAAACAGTGGATACAATTATTGGGTGCTCGAATAGTTTAACATTAAATAAATAAATACGTTATCTAGATTAGTTATTCGTTTTTATTTAATCACGTTCAATTAGGTTTAAAATTTCTTCAGTCAGATTAATACAAAAATATAGAATATAGTGTACTAAGTTACATTTAGGTTTGTTGCGTTTTTCAGAGGAAGCAATTTTATTTTTTTAATGTCTAGGGGGGGTTAGTATAAGCTTAAGTTCAAGTTTGTGGTGTCGCCATCCTTGTCCCCCGGCCACCACCTTGGAAAAAGAAATGCAAAATGTTTCCACACTGTATCTCGTGAATGTAACTGAACCCTACAGAAAATTTGGTAAAACATAATTTGTAGCAAATTAAATTATCTACGACTTTATTTACAAACCTCTAGATCCACTCGATTTTATAAGGGCAAAAAGTTTGCCTTTTTCATTGTTTGACTGCAAGTGCTAAACTCGAGTTTCTTTCGCCTGTTCTTTTCAGGACCGAGGTATTTTTAGGTAGTAGAATCAATAGACGTCAAAAAGTGATTGTAAACCAATCCAATTATGTATAAAGAATTTTGACTTTGACTTTAAAGCATTTGCAGTCAAACTAAAACTGATAACGAAAATTGGAACGTAACACCGGGTCAACTTTACAAGGGCCAAGATCTTGTTTTCAACTTTGCAGTTTACATGGTTAATCTAATAATATTCTTGATATAGTTAGGTTCTATATATACCATCGGTTTAGAACGGTCTGAATATTCACATGGGACATTTCTCGCCCCGTTCTCTCAGCCTGTAGCGAATACTAATGGGTATTCAATCTAGCCATTGACTAATACGAAGTGCGATGGTGGAATACCTTAGTGCCCCCTTGTACTTTGTGTATTCATCATCAGACAGCAGAAAACTATACATAAATAAGTTTAAATTTCTTGCTTACTGAACTGAACTTTCAAATTGCTGCATATTGTTTAAAACCATGAATAAAATAAAATGTATTTAGTTTAAAGCAGTCATTATATAAGATAACGAAGAAAGAACCGATTGAGAAAAACTAATTGTTATTGACTGATGATTTATTGTTAGACAAACCATACTTTATTAGTTATGATGACATTTGTTAAATTTCAATTAATATTACATAACATCGTTACACATTTATCATGGCTCTTAGTGTTAGAAGAATTTAATTTGTATATTTAATCGTTTTAAAAAGTTAAATATAATTTAATAATATAACTTATATATTTAATTTTTTTTTCCATTTCTTCCTTGTCCTATTAAGGAAAATAAGGAAAAGCTCTTCGTCTGCCTGATGGTCAACGACACGTTTAACTCTTACTCTTACTCTCCCTCAACAGCACAAAACTCTTTTTGCCTCTGCGCTACGCACGTCAGAGAGATTTATAAAATGGCATATCTATATGCCAAGTAATAACGAGGACGGGATAACTAAAAATGATGTGGTTCTTCTTCAATAAGACTCAGCAAGAGCCCTGCGACTACACTTTTCACAGTTTGAAATCAACATCACTCTAAAGAGTGATGTTGATATCATCGTTATCATTTTATTATTTTATATGTGGTTTGTTTATATAACATTTTTTTATTATAATTTTGAAATGGTCAATTTAAAGTTAAAAAAGACAAGGGAGATTGGCTGACGGGCTCGCAATTGATTGGACTGTGGTCGAGCGCGAAATGTCCTTGGGTTCAAACTTTGTCGCGCCTGTGCAAATAGTAGTCTAGTAGTTTTTCTCGCGATCACACATCCAATAGGGGTGACCGCACTTTAGAATTAATAACATCATGGATTCTGCAGTGTTCGAAACATCGGTAACTTAAATTCAAACAGAACATGATAAAATCATTAAATTAATTTCACTTTAACAAATTGTGATTTGGTAAAACATAAACGAAATTTGTATAATTGCTTCGTTCCGTTTAAAATTGCACCCGAACAATATTGTCATTTAGTTTAAATCCTGCTAGATAAATAATGCACTACACGGCCGTGGAAATAAATACCTCGGGACTATATCGTTGTGAATGAGACAGGAATACAGTGATTATAAACGATTAAGAGGGACGGAAAATGTTGCTGTCTCCATTGAAAGAGCTGCTGCACTCGGGTACAGACAACATAAAAAGTTTTCGAAACATCAATAATATTTAGATTTTTTATAAGGAATATTAAAAATCATTAGGTATAATGGAGTAGTGATTGAAAAGCGACGATAGGAAAAGTGACTTTGTTAATCTACGATAAAATAACTACTAAATTGCTACTAAATAATAAATAACAGCTACTAAATTGACGAGAAAATAAATTTCTCAAATCATTTATCAATAAAAAAAAAGGCAAACAAAATTTGATCGGTTCCCTTACGTTACAGTTTAGTTTTAAACAGAAATTTTTCGTAGGAGTTTTTTCTCTTGCAGGAGTATAAATTTGGCACAGGTCCAAAATAAGTCGAGATAAAACCATATAATGAACATCTATTTCGCATTAACAAATCCTATACATACTTTATTTAGTTTTTTCCTCAATATACTATTTTAATTGAATTAAAACTTCTTCTTCGTTCTCCTTCTCTTCAAGTTATACTTTTTATTAATTGTACTTTTTTCCTAAGACTGGTTCAGTTTTAGGCACATAAGGAGAGGCTAAAAGGGCGCCTTAAGTTATTTTTAAATTATAAAGCAATGAGACGAGAAATAAATTTTTAAAAATTCCCTCCCTTAAAGGCGGGCGGCGGTGATCGCTTACCATCAGGTGAGCCGCTTGCTCGTTTGTCAGACTAAACTTAAAAAAAAATCGTGCACTTGATGTTAAGCGTTTAGCTTATACGCCCCATATGGGTATCCATATCAACTCAGGGCCACAGTATTTTTTAGCTTAGTGTTTTTGGCTTAGTGGTATAGGGTGGGCCCGCTCTTTACTAATCGCTTCGAATCCCGCGGAGGGCAGTGACTTTGTGTTATTGTTTTTAGTCGGTTAGGGCACTACGAGCTGATCACCCGATTGCCTGAAAAGTAAGGTGATCCATGCATAGGATGGGCATGTAAGGCAGCAAAAGTCGGTCCCGGCTTCTTATCGACGCCATCTATCGGTTGCTTGGAGAAGTCGTTATAAAAAGGTCGGTTTAATGTCACCGCCTACCAACACCTCTCCGGTCGTGTCGATTATCCGTCACATTGGGCTATGAGAGTAAAGGAAGAGTGAGTGCACCCGTGCCTCCGCAAACGCTTGTGTACTATAATATATCCTGCGCACTTGGCTGATCTCTTGTGGATCAGCCGCCGTGGACGGAATCCGTCGGGAGGACATTATTTTTAACTGCACGAGTTCAAAACTGTTCGATTCTGAGATGTGCTTGTTACTTAGAGATAAAAGACGGCTTATCATATATTTATGCTAATGCACTACGGCTTGAAAGAAATTGACATACAAATAGAAACTATCAGGGTAGTGGTAACAGTTCAGTCGTGGTCTATAAAAGTCTCCTCATACTTTTGGGTTTCGATGTTTACTCAATGTACACCCATTAACTGTATTTCGACATTGTAACTATGACCCATATATTGAATAACGAGCTCAGGCTGCCGACGCTACCGGCTCACACGTGCGACGCTGACGCCCGGCCTCATAATGAATAGCCGTCGCCTGCCACCATATTTCAGCGAATTAACAAACGACCTCCTGTCGGCTGGCGCGCGTTGCACGATTTTTCTGCGCACTGTACCTAACGGCTTGACGTAGGTGCGGTCGGTGGAGCCGTGTTCGACCGCCGGTGCAGGCCTGCTGCAATGTTCGCGCGGACGCATTTTCGACCCCATGATTCTGTAGGTTTTCATATAGTATACAAAGTAAAATAATGTTCTATTCACTCATTCGTTCAAGCATAGCCAACAATCGAACTCACGACCCGCTATGCACATGCCGATGCTAGAAGGAAAACTTGCTAGCGAGTAACGTCCTACACGTAAATAAGTTAGGATAGAACATCTAAAAAATCCAAGATTAAAGATTATACCTTTACTAAGAATTACTCTGAATATATTGTAAAGTGCTTAAATTTTCACATGTTTATAGACATTTAATGTAATAGTTACTCGCTTATAAAGTAAAACTTTTCTTTAAAATACGTTACCAAGTCTAATTTAAACGTAAATGCCCCATCTTTCCCATGTTTTATATGAAATTAGTTTTTTCATGATGTTCAATTTTATGCCAAAAAAAACCTATTCGAGCAGCTCTACGCTGGATGGGGTCAAATGGAAGAAGCTAGTATTAGGTTGTCCTAGCCCAAATATGATAACAGTATTCCACGTGTGGTCGCACTTGTAGCTAGTAGAGTTGAAGGGAGTGAGAAAGTAAGTATTCATGATCTCTAGTAAAATTATACCCTTATTCGCAAAGACTTAGCCATTTTAAAAAGGAAATATAATACAGCAATAACGAGTGTGCAACGAAGTAAAAATATAAAAATAGTTCAGGTCATATTGACGGTAGGCTACACATATGTAAGTACATTTCAAGTGTTGTTGATGATTTCTTTCGTCTCTTTGTCATAAAAAAAGACAAAGTGCTATCTCTGATAGAAATATCTAGTATTATAGGGGCGTTTCAGACACAAATTTACGAGGACATACATTCAGACCTATTATAATGGGTATCGTAGTTTAAACAAATATTTATCCCCCGTAGGAATCGAAGCCACGACCAGTGGCGATAAGTCAACAGCACCAAACGGGTCACCAAATTATTAGTTTGAATGTAAAACACTGTTTTGACTATATTTTTAAGTTAGTTTACTGTGACTACCTGCCCTATGTTATGTAGAAATTGACAACTAAGTCCATGCACTCGGTGTGAACGAACAAGGCCTACTTCAAATCGGAATAAATGGACTGCGCGGGAACTACTCGTTTTCAACGCTTTGCTGCCACATAACTATTCATTTGACATTGTAATGATCTCTGTTAAAATGTGTAAATGCAGTCCACAATATATCATACAGGTTTAACGAAATGTTAAAACTATGCAATGATCATTAGAATTTAATAAGGAGTAATGTTACATAATAACAATAACATTTTGGCTTTTTGCATTATACTCCAATAATATTACGTGGTGGTAAAATAATTGGTAATGTAGAGGTCTCTAACAGATCGTATTCTGTAAAATAGTCCTAACAATTAAACGTTTCGGTCGATTTTAAATCATTGTTGCCACTGGTTCTAAATTGCATGCAGCATATGAAGTTACTTTGTCAGTCTTTAAAAAACCAGACGAGGGCTTAAGCATTTCTGTTTTAATAATAATAATAATAATAAATATGTCTGACGATCTATATCCATAGAAAACTGTTGCTTTTATATTTTTATTTTTATAAAATTTAAAAACGACAGTTTTACCTGCACCTGCACTGGGGAATAATATTCCTCTGTGGCAAGGGTTTTCACATACATAAAGTTATGATTAACGATTTTATCGAATTAGGGCATTAATGTTCTTAACAGTTTTTTTTACTTTTGCTTAAAAAGGCTAGGGTGTAGCTAAAATTATTTTTAAACTGAATCGAAAAGGAGGAAGTTCAAGGTTCTTTCTATTTTTTTGTGTGTCATGCGATATGTCTGCCTATCGACAAAAAACAATTTAAGGTTGGTCCTCCATTAATTCCATTATTAGATCTGAATTCGAGCAAGAAATGTTTGTTGACGATATTATTTCATTTATTTGAAGTCGGCCGTAAAGATTTATTTGTTAGATGCGTACCGTTGATTCAGATTAGTAAATGTCCTTATTGGACCGAGTGACGAGGTTGTATGACATTTGTCCGTAATATAACAGTGTCAGTTAGTTTTTTAAAGTATATATGCGGCTATGCGCTATACTTCACACTTTACTATTCCAATGTTTTAGCTGACCCATCACCAGGTGGATTTTGAAAAGGGACTTAGTTCTAACGCATGGTGCTACAGCACCTTTAGTGTATTGGACATCTAACTGTTGTGGTTATCGTTCAAGTAAATCACTTTAGTTGTCAACTTCTGGCACTATATACAATATTCTGCAGTAATCAGGGTTTATGGATATTTTATAATCAGCTCAGAGTCGGGGGCTGAACATTCATCTGCATATTTAACCGTCCACTATGTACGGGGAGCCCTAACGCCTTGATAATTGTATACAATTGTTACTGCCGCGGCGATACGAACATTGTAAAATCTAAATTGCAATGCATACTGAGTGGCGGCGGTGAATAAATTCCGTGGGATCACAGTTGCTCACCGCGGGGGACCACCGGCAAGTTTGTGCTTTATAAATGCTTATATTTCGCTTTCAACTAAGGGGTGTCAGAAACCGAATGTTTATCCGCGTGCATAAACTAAATCCGGTTATACTTTAAATAACTGTTGAGTCCGTCCCCTGCTGCGATTTAAGCAAATTTAATTTAAATCCAGAATTTGTTCAGTTTCATTTAGAATAAAGATAAATAATCTTTAAGTTAGCGTTCACTATCATAACTTGATAACTGAGATTGTATTGATTGCAATGTATAATTTCAATTGTTCATAAAATGTATTAATCGATTTCATATAGAATTAATTTAAGCACGTGTTTGCAATACAAAGTGCAATCAGAACGAAACTTTTGAGGAAACCTTAACCTTCTGAGACAACTTTGCGATATATCTCTTACATCAAAAATACGCATAATTAGGGAGAACTCAAAAACTCTAACTGTAGCTAAAAATTGGGACCATACGACAAGCACTACCTTTTAAATATATTAATAATCATCAAAATCGGTACATCCAATAAAAAGCTATGAGGTAACACACATAAAAAATACAGTCGAATTGAGATCTTCCTCCTTTTTTGAAGTCGGTTAATAAGAAACCAAACGGCTTTCTAAATTAAATCTGCCTTGGTTTTTGTATATTAAAGTAGCTTTTGATATTATATATATAAGCAAGAAAGTATTTCGTAACAGTTAAATTATAAGAAATTCAAGTAGTCCATGCAGCAATTCTTTGTTCACGAAAATCATTTGTCGATTCATCGATTCATTTCACCCAATTATCACTTCACCCAATTACTATCTAGCGTATCTCATTATAATTGGAATTATTGCCATGGTTTCAATTTTTAAGAGCTCTACAGTTTCGATGTACATACAGAATATGTGATATCCATTGTGTATCCTAAATACAAAATTCTAGACAAGACCTGGAACTAGAATAGGAATAGATACCTGGTACATTTAATTTTACTGCCATTTCGTATTTACATTTGATTCCATGTATTTTAAAAAAAATCTGCTCTGTCTTTCAACATATACTAGCTTATTTAAAAAGTTTTGTGATAGTCATACATTGCATTAGTAAAAAATATAATAACTTAATAATAATAATAAAAAAACACACGAACAACCACAAAGACGAGACCACAAACTTTTTTCTCTTTGCTGTAGTTGTTACACAAACGAAAAAAGAACATAAAAAGCATTTGTTTACTTGGTCTAATTTTCACTTCGATTTTAAATTCAGACTCGACGTATAAAACTTTACACACTGATATCTCCGACAAATGTCCTTTACGGCTTCAAATTAAATGGAAAGCCAAGCTAGTGATACGGTTTGGATCGAGTCCGTTGACTTCTGTCTCCGACAATACCTTTTCTGTTAGCGTTCTAAGCGATAAAATCATTTGACTCTGATCCATTCCGTTTCCGAGAGCCTTCGGGTCGACTCCCCATGAAACTAATTAAGTCCCCTGGGTTTTCACCTGTCGGATAAAGAAGGGTAGTTCCGCTTAAGCTTTGTGGTCTATTTATAAAACAGTCGACTGGAGTAAACAATGTCTGTGGATTAGCAGAAACTGCAATGACCGTTATTTTCAGAATAATCTTACAGCTCATTTATACGAAAATTGTATGAGTAGTAAAAATATTTTTTGATGATTCATTTTGATGTTATCTGTTGCAGCCTTTAGAGTTGCGGCTTCAACTTCTTTGAGACTTACTTTTATGACCTAAAAATATCATGTTTTATTAGTTTATTTGTCTTCATTTCAACACATCATTGTAGGAAATAACACATATAAAATTATCATGAAATTACTGACAGTATGAACTCCAATCGTTCAGTTTTTCTTAAAATAAATATGTAAATGAATCTCTCACTCATGATTCTTTTGAAATTGCTATTAGTGCAACGTATTAAGATCGACATTGCAGGAGTTATTACCTCAACTTACTCGTTCTGTCATTGACAACGTTCAATTAAGCCTTTGCGTTCCCGAATTCCGTCCAAATAATACGGAGTAATTGGCCGTTGGGTGCGTAATTTACAATTTATTAGTCAACCCTTTTATTAGGGGCGTGCTCATTGTCAATAAGTTTAACACGTGATGGACACGCGACTGCTTAGTTAGTCATTATTGGACCATTCTTAAACTAGCTCTGACAATTCTGAACGATTGCTTACCTCTTTTGTTGCTGTCGAACGATAAACGTTTGTAATTTTGTTTTTTGAATAATGTCGGCCTTTGTAAATGGAATTCGCTGGGTGAGTGAATGAATGAATGAGTTGTCGTTTGTGAAGGGCTAGAAGAAAAAAATAGATTATAAAATATGTAAAATGGATGTATTTTGTTTTATATATATAAAAAGATATATAGATTAAGAAATGGATCAACATATAATGAAAAATTATTTATGGAAAACTGACTTATACATGAGCACCTACAAAAATGGCTGTAAAGTAGGTAATCATTTTCCAATTGTAACAAAAACAAAAAAAAAAGTGATGATTAAGAAACTAATTCAATGTAAACAAAAGTAAAACGTTTTCAGTCCGGGAATTTCGATGTCAGAATGCAGCGTATCTTGGT
The DNA here is from genome assembly GCA_018247575.1 of Eurytides lysithous rurik. Classification (NCBI taxonomy): domain Eukaryota; kingdom Metazoa; phylum Arthropoda; class Insecta; order Lepidoptera; family Papilionidae; genus Eurytides; species Eurytides lysithous. Next base: position 4,871 of record DWHO01001796.1, on the reverse strand, counting down.
CAGCCTGTTACGGTTAAAGTCGATGCCATTTCCGAAATATAGGAGTAAAATCGGCACATCAGTAATTACAAGCTAGCTGAAGTATTGCGGTTTGACCAAAAACTTGGAAGTTTTTGATAGTTTTAGCTCATTTGAAAAGTCTGGGTTAACTTCGTATAGCTCGATAATGAATCGTGTACACATTTGTGATTTTGCTAAACCGTAATGATACCAATCCATTTTTGAAAAGATGACGTAAAATGAAAAATCTATGATAGGAACAAAAAAAAATAAAAAACAACGTCAAATGGCAATCAAGCTGTAGCAAAACCCGGATTAGTTATTAACTCATAATAAATTAGGTAATGCCGTTGGTCAGGGGTGTCGTTCACTATCCGCCGTACGATTTGCTTGTCTCGTCATTTAGTTTATAAAAAAGGAATGATTATGTATCTATTTCATGACAAGAGAAATACAACTCAACCCACTCCTAACACACAAATGTGCAAGAATGAAAACGTGAAGACCTTATAATCATTAGGGGTGCACGTTCATTTTTTAACTACATCGTTTTTCATGCAAATGTAACGGGCGAAGGCTTTTAGTCGCATTAAAGCGATAAATGGAGTTGTAAATTATTTGCAAGCTTAAAAGCTTTTCAAAAGGAATCTCTACGTTAAAAGTTCTGAATAAATTGATAGCGTTGACTTCGCCTCCATTCTAGATTCGGTTTAATTTAGCTGCAAGTTTAGGCTTTGCTTTGTCCTGTTGTTGTGTTCTTATTTTTAGCAATTGAGCCTGGATCGGCTTTTGTGCAAGACAAAATGTCCTATGATAAGATGTTGTCCTTTAATTTCTATGAAATTTACCTCAAACCTATATAACGTTGCTTTTTTATGTTTAATTATATAATTATGCTTGTGCTTAAACGAACGACAAAATACTTTTTAGTGAGATGTATCCAGCATAGTTTGCCACCTAGTTATGAAATGAACACTGCCTCCGTACCCTTGTAGTATATGCCTGCCTTTTTAAAACCGCAGGTCGTAGGTTCAAATCTCGAGAAAGAACAACTTGACGCTGAGGTTTATTTTATTATCAAGATATAACGACTTGATCCTATTGCACTAATGTCTGTCATCTTGCGCTGATGTTTAATCTCATGTTGCTTGACCGCCATTGGGGAAATTAAATCGGTCAGAAGGACCTTATAATCACTTCATTGCAATGAATATGGCAGATGAAGGTTAGTTCCTTTATTTAAATAATGTTTAACTATATGTTACTCGCTAATATTAGTAGTTTAATCATTTGGTAGTTCAATTGATTCTTTTACTGATTGAGATGTCTAATTATTTACTTTCATTACGAATTACATAGAAGGTGCTTCTTCAAATCACGCAGTTTTGGTGAACATGGTTTTAATTTCATTAGCTACGAGAGTAGGTGATTTAAAATCAATTGAAAATTGATACGCTACAAAATACTAAAACCTGTAACTATAAATAAACCAAAAAAATTGAGAGTCATTTCGCAGTAAAGTATGAATGAACACTTGAAAAGAAAAATGAGTGAATAACAATAAGAGATGCTTCGTATCGAATTAAGAGTTTCAAAGGCACTCCATGTGCAATCGCTTTAACCCAGTTTAATATATTAACTGTGTTTTTAAAATAGTTTAAAAACGCAATTAAAATATTAAACTGGGTTTGGATTTAATTATATCACTCTTTATCGTATAAGGTGTATTGCAAACATATTTTGTAGTTTATCAAGAAGAAAAGGGGGTCGTTAAGGCTACGGTTTTAAAAAAAATGTGATGGAAAGACCATTAACTTGTCATAATAGTTTATATGACACGTAAATGGTCTTACCATCACAATTTTCTTTTACCAATACTTGTAAGGCAAATCTCGTGGTGACATCAGTTGTGTTTTCCATATTTTGTGTATAGGCATTTGCATATTATTTTTTATATCATTATATAACTTTCAAACAATGTTCACTTTTTCTCTTACGACATTTTATTAAAACTTGACTTATGTTCTGTATTAAGTTGAAAGAGATGTTTAATTCAGTTTAGTTATATAAATAAAGATACCATTTAATTATATCATAATTTTTTGTCAATTTCCGTCGTACCTATATTATACATCTTGCTAAATAACTCTTATTAAAATAAAAAGAAGCTGTGTTCTAAGTTCTTGCTTTTATTTCATTATATTTTAACAATCTAAATAAAGATCTCATTAAAAAAACATAAAGAAAAAGAACAAATCACTTTTAATCCTAATTTACCATTTGTCTACCAGTAAACTATAGAAAGTGAAATAATTCCGGGCTGACTGGGAGAGAATGCCTCAAGGCATTCAGCCCACCCTTTGTAATCCTTTTTATAAAGGTATATACAATAAAGAATAAAATGCAAGTCTAATCCCGAGTGAGATCGGGTGGTTTGGATACCGGTATCTTTTCCCATAAACAATTATGTTACTATTATAATTATTGAAAGTACCAAAGGTTTAATATAACTGAAAATATTATTGAATGCTTTCAATATGACAATCAAAATCAAGTTGTCATGAACTTCTGAGCCACCATTCTCAAGTGACAAAATCGAAAGCAGTGTCAGAGCTTTCTGCGCTGTCCTCAACTCGTCCCGTAGCTTGAAAATAAGCTACCGAGCAGCGAGTACAGAGACGATAATGTAACCAAGTCCCGACCGGGCCCGCTTTGACAGGCGAATCAAATAAGTCGTCGGTAGAGAGAATAGTAATAAAATTGAATTGCGCGCCTGCCCAGATGGAGCTACGGATTTATCGCGCAGTTAGGGCTGGGGTGCACTGAGCACAAATAAATTCGAATTTATCTGGGCGCCTAAAGCTTGTTGGCATAAAGAACATCAAGTGCATCTTTAACAGTCTGTAATTTCAATAGACTATTAATTTCTAGTTTTCTTTTGAAACGTTCGTTACTACTTTGTAAATCAATAGGTACAGATAGTTTAAATAGCTGCTTTTAGAAGTGGGCAAGTTTGTTTCATTTGTGTTTTATACAAAGTATCGATCGTTTTTAAGACGATCCACTATTTAAAATATGAGTACAAATCTGTAAGTTCATGAAATAGGTGACGAAGAAATCTATGATGCTTAATTATCATTGTCAGTTTCGAGGTTTAAGTAAAAACGTGCGTAGCGTTGTGCTCTAGGATCAAAATCATTAATTGTAATCATTGTTTTTTGTAATAAACTGTAATTTTTTCTACATCATTCCTCCACACTACTACTTTGCAACGCCTTGGCTGAAAACATACGAAGAGCTTTGTTAGAGTACTTGGTTCGCACCCCTTATTAATTGAAATCACCATAAATAAAATTAGATGAAGAATTAGGTGGTTGTCGGAGTTTCACTCATATATATAGCTATTATAAAGTTTTCTCTTGCACCTGCCATGATATTCTCCACGCCCGGGGTTGACTAGTAGAAAATTCCAAATGGAATTAAGCCCCTCTTTTATAATACTTCTATACGTTACGTTATATAACTAATAAAATTTAAATTAATAAAAATATATGCATCATAATATATCTGACTGCTTTTTAATAAAAAATGCACGTACCTATTAATTTTGTCATTTAATCTATAAAACAGGTAGAAATTAGTCATTGCTATATTTTTAATCCCCGCCCGTTGTGCCTCACGCTTAACATGGGTCTCCGCGCGCTCGCTTACACATTCGTCGAACTGCATCCAATATGTTTCCGAGAATATTGTCTTTAACAGCTCCATTATACCGGCGATAGATTGTGTGGAAACCTCCGCCTCCGCCTTCCTACATATTGCCGCGTAAGAAAATCTTTATCTTCTTGTTGCATGAATATATTGCTCGCTTTCGGGTACAGGAAATACGCTATTGGAAAACATTTTGTGTTTACTGCTAACCAATCTTCCGTTTTCATTAAACACTATCTGCGTTTTCATCATATATTTATATCTTCGAAAATTATGTAACTTGAACCTAGAACCAACACAGAACCAACACATCTGTGCCTTCCATTATATATACCTTTTAAATGTGAGTCTCAATTCCCCTCAATGACAACTATTGACAAAACTTGAACGCCACCAGTAGTAACTGTCTATATAAGTCCCACTGCTGGGCACAGGTTTTCTCTATACAGAGGGTACAAGGGCATAGACCGCCACGCGGCCCCAGTAGGGATTGATGGACTTCAAACCGAAATTTAGACTCCTAACCTTAACACTAAATAAGGATCAACAAACATTTTTTAAGTTTAACCGGTCCTTATTATAATGACTAATCTCTTTTACCACCAAAACGTTTAAAGCCAATAATAACATTATTACTTATTAACTATTACTTTTTCGAATTACCAAAACTTGAAAAATGAAAGGTCCTAGTATTCTTTGGTAAGTATAAAAGCTAAATGCTTCTTAAGCTTTCTTAGGCACTTGCTTGTGATTTTTACACAGTTTCAAACCTGGGTATAGATGATGTAAACGCACCTTTGCAAAAAATGTTCGAGAAAAATATTTTGAATGAAAGTATAACATCAGAGACTTCTCCAGTATGACCAGTAATTTCTCTGCAAACGTTACTATTACGCTCTTTGCTAAACGAACTCGGTAGTTTTGATTTGATTTGGCAAACGAGCACGCGGCTCAGCTGAGTGGTCGTCTCTGCCCATGGACATTTACAAGATCAAAAGAGACGCAAATACGCTGCCAGCCTTTAAAGTGGGAATGTTCGGAAGTGAGCCACCGGCCACTCACGGGAAGAAATGCGGAAGCACGGTTTTTTTACGGTGGTAGAGCCACGCAGCTGTACCCGCTGCTGAATGGGCCGGCTCGAACCGGATTAGTACCACGAC